>QZGG01001202.1:0-75286 GCA_006409495.1 Sedum album
GCTTCCGGTGACTCTGGTCTGCGCGGGAAACCGTAGAAAAGAACAGAACATGGTGAAAAAGACTATAGGATTCAACTGGGGAGCTGCCGGTGTTTCGACGACTGTTTGGCGTGGTGTTCGGTTGTGTGATGTGTTGAAATGGTGTGGGATTTATAGTGGGAAGAAAGGTGGATTGAATGTGTGTTTTGAAGGAGCGGAAGATTTGCCGGGAGGCGGAGGATCGAAGTATGGAACGAGTGTATGTAGGGAATACGCGATGGACCCTTCTAGAGATATTTTGATTGCATATATGCAAAATGGTGAGGTTTTGACGCCTGATCATGGTTTTCCGGTGAGAATGATTATACCGGGATGTATTGGAGGAAGAATGGTGAAGTGGTTGAAAAGGATTATTGTGACTACTGAACAGTCTGATAATTATTATCATTATAGGGATAATCGAGTTCTGCCTTCTAGTGTCATTGATGCTGAGCTCGCTAATGCTGAATGTAAGTGTAGATTTTTTACTTCGGCTTCAAAATTATCAATCTTGATTGAGTGTTTATTTAGTATTGAATTTATGTTTTGGTGCAGCATGGTGGTACAAGCCGGAGTATATTATTAACGAGCTGAATGTCAACTCTGTGATCACCACACCGGGTCATGAGGAGATTGTTCCGATCAACTCGTGGACAACTCAGAGGCCTTACACTCTTAAAGGATACGCATATTCTGGTAAATATTTTTTTGTTCAATCTATATATATTGCAATGTTATGAAAATTATATAGTCAATGTTGAGAAGTGTGTATATGACTACTGGCGCCTAAAATTGTTCGATTAAGATAATCTGTGGTAGTGAACATCTTAGAAATTTGAGTACCTTGCACAGCAAAACCAACATAATTGTAGATCACCAGAAACACGTAAAAGACAGAAAATGAGATATGCCCTTTGGTTGAAGATTCCTTTGAATAAATTGTATGAACACGGTTTAAGAAACCTTTCACAAAGTGCAAAAGGCAAGGAGCCAACTCACGAGATGTACTTCCCACCCCTTAGTTACCTTTTGGAATCTTGCATCTTAATTTTGGAATCTAGCAAGTGATGACGTGAAAAAAATAACAACCATATTTTTTTTATTTTACATTAATAATGCGGAGTTAAATTTGTAGGCGGTGGGAAGAAGGTGACGCGTGTGGAGGTGACACTAGATGGTGGGGAGACGTGGCAAGTGACAACCTTGGACCACCCTGAGAAACCCAACAAGTATGGCAAATACTGGTGCTGGTGTTTCTGGTCTCTCGAGGTTGAGGTCCTTGACTTGCTTGGAGCCAAGGAGATTGCTGTTCGGGCTTGGGACCAGACCCTAAATACACAGCCAGAGAAGCTCATCTGGAATCTCATGGTAAGTAAACATAACACTAACACCAACTTATTCATTTTAATGCTAATTACTTAATTGTCATTGTGAGAGCATCATGCAACATGCTAAGCCTAATGTGGACAGATCTTGAATATTAATATAAATTAGTGTATAAATTAATTTAAACTTGGTCTCCTGGTTTAGTGCCATCCATTAAGTTTGGATCTTAGATCTTGGATTACTGTTTTTCTTAAAGTAGTTGTTGGTAGATTATTGAACGGTAGTATTTGATATTTCTTATTGATAGCGTTTAATAGCGATTGCTGATGACACCTCCGCTTGTTACAGCTAATGTTATGCAATGCAATTTTTATATTATTTGACCTTTTAGTTTTATGTACGTCAATTATATAGTCCTGAAAACGACAAATGAAATATATTTCCAAGTTGTCGCCAAGTTGATAGAATTAGAAAGGACGTGTTGGGTCCATTGTTGCATCAGTAATTTGTAAAATATTTTGATGAAATTGATTTTACTTGATTGTGTGTTAATTACTTTTGTGGGTACTAATTGTTTTACATGTGTAATGATTGTTGATTCAGGGAATGATGAACAACTGCTGGTTTAGAGTGAAAACAAATGTGTGCAAGCCACACAAGGGAGAGATTGGAATAGTGTTTGAGCATCCGACACAGCCAGGCAACCAGCCAGGAGGATGGATGGCCAAGGAGAGGTACTTGGAGAAGGCCATAGAGTTGTCTAACCAGACTTTGAAAAAGAGTGTCTCGTCCCTTTCATGAACACTGCATCCAAGACATTTTCCATGTCTGAAGTGAAGAGACACAATTCAGCTGAGTCTGCATGGATAATTGTCCACGGCCACATCTATGACTGCACCAGGTTTCTTCAGGACCATCCGGGAGGGGCAGATAGCATTTTGATTAATGCGGGCACTGACTGCACTGAGGAGTTTGATGCTATTCATTCGACTAAGGCTAAGAAATTGCTTGAGGATTATCGCATCGGTGAATTGATAACAACAGGGTATGGGTCAGATAGTTCGACCAATAACTCACCCAACAATTCAGTCCATGGAGCCTCAAACATGATCATGCATTTGGCTCCGATCAAGGAAATAGCAGTTGTGCCAACAAGGAGTATTGCACTTGTGCCACGAGAGAAAATCCCATGCAAGCTGATTGAGAAGATATCAATCTCTCATGACGTGAGGCTATTCAGATTTGCCCTGCCTTCTGATGACCAAGTCCTTGGACTTCCAGTGGGGAAGCACATTTTTGTCTGCGCTACAATTGATGATAAGCTTTGCATGAGAGCCTACACTCCCTCTAGCACGGTGGATGTAGTTGGATACTTTGACCTAGTAGTCAAAATTTACTTCAAGAACGTTCATCCAAGATTCCCCAATGGAGGTATGATGTCACAATATCTCGACTCTCTTCCCATTGGAGCTAGGCTGGACATCAAGGGGCCGTTGGGGCACATTGAGTACACTGGACATGGGAACTTCACAGTGCATGGGAAACCAAGGCATGCCAAGAAACTAACAATGTTAGCAGGTGGGACTGGTATCACACCTATATATCAAATCATGCAAGCCATTCTAAAAGATCCAGAAGACGAAACAGAAATGTATGTAGTCTACGCTAATCGAACTGAAGAAGATATTTTACTACGAGAAGAGCTTGATGCATGGGCCGAGGAACATAGCCATAGACTTAAAGTCTGGTATGTCATTGAGACAACTACGAAAGAGGACTGGAAATACGGCTTAGGATTTGTGAACGAGACTATATTAAGAGAACATGTTCCGGAAGGATCAAGTGATGTTCTAGCAATGGCTTGCGGTCCACCACCAATGATTCAGTTTGCTGTGCAGCCTAATTTGGAGAAGATGAAGTATGACATTAAGAATCAGCTTTTGATATTTTAATCAAGAGGAATACATTTGCATGCAGCAATTTGATCAGAATGGAGATGATTAAATACATAGTGAATAATTATTTTTACTACCAGGGTGTAAATATGATATTTGTAGCTTTTAAAGGTCTCTCTGTATGTTTGGCCGGTTGAGTCCAGTTCTAGTATTTAGTTTTAAGTGTTTCTACTGTGTAGCTTATATTAAGTAGGAGTATCAAATGAAGATGATGTAGAATTCATCTGAGAATCAATAGAAGTAGCCATCATTGTTTGTGGGCATTTGACAATCTTCCGCGACATGTGAAAGCTGCTCTAATTTGCAATAATGTGGCCAGTTCTTGTGATCAGCTAGAGCGCAGAATTTGGATTAATCAGTTGAAATCTTCTATATTTGTTTAATATTATTTGATTACTTGCATTAATTAACATCCAACTAAAATTTTATATATTGATTCGAGATAGCTAGATTTTTTAGTAAGACTAAAATTTATAAACGACATCTACATACAGTGAAACACAATCTCAATCATTAGTATTAATAATTCAACGAATAATATTTAATCATAAATACAATCGTCAAACTCAATTACTAATGGAGTATCAAAATTAATGTCTGAAATTAAGTTCTTCAATCTCACAAATATTTAATATTACTTTCAAACTCAACTCTTAATCCCAAATCTTAAATAGACATAAGATTAAATTTTCCCAATGTTCCGATTCATGGAGTTATCATTTTTTCTGACCCAAAGTCATGGTATATTATACCATTCAGCTTGGCAAGGTAGCTCTGTGTAACATGAATGAAATCTAACCATGAATTTAGCAAAAAAATATGTGAGGAGAAAGACCATTCAATCTGACCGGCATAAATATCTATGAGACATACTAGGAAGACATGGCCTATATTACTTAAGGTTCGCTAGCTCCTTAACACAAACACGTACTTTGCAGTATACAATCTTCACCACGTGATGCATGAGAAAATGACAACAAATGCAGACAAAACCAACATGAGGATATTCTTCGATGAGGCGAATCTTTCCCACGCCTCATAGAAACACTGCACGCCTTTTTGCATCCCTTTATGTGACTCACATATAAAAGGGTCATGCACCGGTGCACCCCTTTTGAACCCCAAATCATGTGTCATGCCACTACACAAGAATGCAGCTTTAAATCAATACTCAACATTGCTGTCCTTTTCATTTACCCTCACTTGGGGCAGCATGAGGTTGTTGATCGTTTTATATTTGGGATACAACTCTGTAGATTTTTATAAAGTAATGCTTTCAACGGGATTCCATACTGAGTTCTACAATTCATCTGTCCAAAAGAAGTCAATTAGGTAACACATGACGACCGAATATATTTTTATAATTTCACGAAATTTACTAGAATCCTGTAAGTATAATTTATCAAAAGACCTTTGAATAATTTGCATTGAAGGCGGGTAAGATAAAGAGAGACGGTATGTTCTTGTAAAACATAAGAACTTAATTTCAGTAGTCGAATTTGATTAATCTCACGTTTGAAATTAAAGTTGATTTTTAATTTATTATGTCGATTGGATTTGCAAAAAACACATCAGTAGGGATTGACGGTTATCAATATTAGTCGTTGGAAGAGTTGAAATCAATAGTTGAAATGATGTCTTACCGTCTTACAAAAATTTGTGTACCCCTCTTGATCGATTTCCCAATCAAGGCAACACATTAAATAAAGGGTTGATTTCAAAAAGGGTCCTGGACTATCGTCCAATTTCATTTAGAGTACCGTACTATCCCAATTTTCAAATTAAGGTCCGGATTATCCAAATTTTCAAATTGAGGTCTAGACTATCCCGATTTTCAAATAAAGGTATGCACTATCCCAATTTTCAAATAAAGATCCTAATTTTCAAATAAAGTGTTAGACTATCTCAATATTCAATTCAAAGATATTTAAAGTATTAATTTAAATTTAATTTATAAAATTATATTATTTATTATAGCTCCTTTTAATGGATGGATTTACAAAAGTCTTTTTATTGGGTTAATTATACTAGTATTTTTTGAAAAGATTGTTGTTGTGAATATATTTGATATAAAATATATAATAATAAAATAAATTGTTAATTATAAAAAATGGTGTTGGATTATTACTTACAAATGAAACCACATTTCCATCCCCAAAATACCATTTCACATCTTTATAATTATTATATCATATTTTATTTTATTATAATATATTTTATATCAAATATATGCACAACAATCTTTGCAAAAAAATACTAGTCTAATTAACCTACCAAAAAAGCCTTTTGTAAACCATCCATTAAAAGGAGTTAAAATAAATTATATAATTATATAAAATAAATTTAAATTAATATTTTAAATGTTTTTGTTAAATAATCTAATTTTTTTGAATTTTTCTTCAATATATTACTGTCTTTTATTTGAAAATTGAGATAGTCTAACACTCCATTTGAAAATTAGGACCTTTATTTGAAAATTGGGATAGTCCGGATCTCAATTTGAAAATTAGGAAAGTCCGGACCTCAATTTGAAAATTCGGATAGTCTGGTACTCTAAATGAAATTGGAAGATAGTCCGGACCCTTTTCTAAATTATCACTTAAATAAATATCGAGTGAAAAACATTAAAGATAAATATCTCTCTGCATGTTAGTCTAAATTGGACTAAGAAAGCACATAATTATAAATTATATGTAAACGGATGAGAAAAACAGATGGGAGAGTGGCGAAGATTTGAGAGGCTCCCAGCCTCCACCAGCCTAACTAATAGAAATCAAACAATGCCTCAAGACATCACCAAGAGGCAAAGCTACGTACATGCCTTCCTTATTTTCACTCGCCCCTACATTTTATATCGAGCCAATGTGACTCTTATTTGACCCCTTTTCCTTCAACCTTATTACACTCTTAGCAGATCACCTCTAAGCCCACTGTGCATGATTTTGAGCTCCAGCATCGTCTGTTTCCATGACAACCATTTGCATGCATTTGCTGCCCGATTTGCTGCATATGAGAGAGTCTCTTCGGTTCATATTTGGGTTTTATACCATCCGCCACTTCTCATCATCTAAGCAGCTCTTGTCCCTAAATCTCTCCAACCCTCGACCTTTTTATATTTAACCACTGTAAGTGTCCTTTTTATTCTACGCAATCACATGCACAGCTTTGATTGATCACGATTCAAACTTCAGAATCTCGACTGACTTGTTCATTGGTTATATGCATGCATGCAAGCAAGCGTTAAGACTTAAGTGTACCATCTAAGATTTTATCAATGTTTGTTTTTCAGGGTTGAACACAATTGCACTAACAAGAGAAACCCTTTCTCGCCCACTAAGAGTACTCTTAGTAGACAGTAGCCGTGAAGATTGTATTATAAATTTTACGATCTTAATAATATATGGTTATTTTCTTAAAAAATTGTTTGTGAGTTTCAAGGAGATATAACTTTAATGAGATGGACGAATATCATTTTTGATTTATTTAATAATTGAAATTTTAATTAAATTATCTATAACATCGCAAACATAAAACTAATTTTAGTGCACGTTCAATTGTGTTTAGCATTAAAGTAAACGAGGCTATGGTTACCCCTGCTTTTTTGTCATACTCCGTAATTGATTTTACTGGCCTTTCAATTAACCAGGAGACACAAGCAAATTTTAAAATGATTACATTTATAGCTGCATATTTAAGTACTCCTATTACAGACTTGTGATCTGGTAGTATTTCAATCTCCACTGCTTCTACTGTCAACTCCCGCAATCAAAATTAATCTAGTTTATATATTGGGTTGTATCCTGTGGATCCATTCAATTGATGGATTCATAGATCCCCTCTTGCAGTCGTTGATTGTATTTTTTGGACGCACCAGATTGCGCCACGTAATTGCACATGACAAATGCACACGTGATGTGCACATGACAAATGCACACGTGACTTGCACATGCTTCATTAATGCGCTGGCGCAATCTGGTGCGTCCAAAAAATACAATCAACGGCTGCAAGAGGGGATCCAGAGATCCACCAAATTGAGAGGATCCACATGATACATTCCTATATATATAAACTTATTTATTTAGATCCATATATTTTGGCGGATTTATAAAAAATTACACTTTGAATTTGTTAATTCCATTTCATCAATGCATCAAAATGAGACATGTTAGTTGCACATGTTTAGCATTTAACATATACATAACAAATGCAATAATGTTGTGCAATTTCAGTTATTAATGAAATGTAATGAATGCAAAGTGAGTTACATAATCCACCAAAATAGATAAATCCACATATAATATCCTCTTTAACTGTTATAAAACAAAAATAAATAACCCATTAAATTATGTCCTGATCGTTGATTAATTCATTATTTTCTTACAGAAAAAACTATGTGCTGATCGTAAAAATCAAACCAACTAGCGAGTTAGACGAAATTACGTTAGGCTGTCAAAACGTACATCATTTTCAGTGAATCAACAAATATCCGTTATCAAAACGACGCCACTCCGCAAACGCCTCCTATATAAAAACACTAGTCTCTTCTCACTTCAATTACACTTTCTTCAAAAATGTCGACCTCTGTTGGCCAAACCCTATCGAACGGCGTCGTTCATAGCTTTAAAACCCGAACCATTCCCAAAACCATCGTCTACACATCCGACGAAGAAGATGGCGGAGCTGTGGCAAAAAAAGAGGACAACCTTTTAATCTGGTCGGACTCCATTCGTAAAAGCTTGAAAGAATTAGAGCCGTCCATCTTCGACCCTCGCGATGATGGAACAGCTGACACGTGGATTAAACGTAACCCATCTATGGTTAGGTTAAACGGTAATCATCCGTTTAACTCGGAGCCTCCGTTAACCCGATTAATGAAACACGGGTTTATTACACCCGTTCCGTTACATTACGTTTCCAACCACGGCGCGGTTCCTAAAGCCAATTGGGACACGTGGACGGTTGAGATTTATGGGTTTGTTAAAAAACCGATCCGATTAACAATGGACCAATTAGTCAACAAGTTTCCGAGCAGGGAGCTCCCAGTGACCCTTGTTAGCGCGGGAAACCGTAGCAAAGAACAGAACATGGTGCAAGACACTATAGGATTGAACTGGGGTGCGGCAGGTGTTTCGACATCCCTGTGGCGTGGAGTTCAACTATGCGATGTGTTGACTTGGTGTGGGATTTATGATGTTGAGAAAGGTGGATTAAATGTATGTTTTGAAGGAGCTGAAGATCAGCCCGGTGGCGGAGGATCAAAGTATGGAACGAGTATATGTAGAGAATACGCGATGGATCCTACAAGAGATATTTTGATTGCATTTATGCAAAATGGTGAGGTTTTGACGCCTGATCAAGGATTTCCGGTGAGGATGATTCTTCCAGGATGGATTGGAGGGAGGATGGTGAAATGGTTGAAGAGGATTATTGTGACTAGTGAACAATCTGATAATTATTATCATTTTAAGGATAATCGAGTTCTGCCTTCTAGCGTTGTGGATGCCGAGCTTGCTAATGCTGAATGTAAGTCTAGATTCGTTACTCTTGCTTCAAAATTAACAAGTGTTTGTTTGTTTTTGTATTGAATTAATGTTTTGGTGTAGCGTGGTGGTACAAGCCGGAGTATATTATTAACGAGCTGAACATTAACTCTGTTATCACCACACCGGGTCATGAGGAGATTGTCCCAATCAATTCGTTTACGATACAGAGGCCTTACACTCTTAAAGGATATGCATATTCTGGTAAGTAATATTAGTTATATTACAATGTACTTGCACCTCTTACTTACCTTTTGATGTCTTGCAACTTAGATTTGGAATCTAGATAGTGAAGATATCAATATAAAATCTTCCAACTTAATATTGTTGAGTTAATTTTGCAGGTGGTGGGAAGAAGGTGACGCGTGTGGAGGTGACACTGGACAGTGGGGAGACATGGAAAGTGACAACCTTGGATCATCCTGAGAAACCGAACAAGTATGGCAAGTACTGGTGCTGGTGTTTCTGGTCTCTTGATGTCGAAGTCCTTGACTTACTTGGAGCCAAGGAGATTTCTGTTCGGGCTTGGGACCAGACACTAAACACACAGCCAGAAAAGCTCATCTGGAATCTCATGGTAAGTAACATAACACTAACACCCACTTATGCATTCTAGTACTAATTACATAAATATCATCATTAGGGCATCACACAACATTCTCTGCTAGTTAAGGTGTCATCCAAGGAATTTAGATCTTAGGTCTTGGAATCTCAGTGATTGCCAGATATTTGGTTGAACTTTTGTACTTGATTTATAAGGTGCTGAGTAATTTTTTGGGTACTAAATGTTGTAAATGTGTCATAATTGGTAAATCAGGGGATGATGAATAACTGCTGGTTTAAAGTGAAAAAGAATGTGTGCAAACCGCACAAAGGAGAGATTGGAATAGTGTTTGAGCATCCGACGCAGCCAGGCAACCAGTCGGGAGGATGGATGGCAAAGGAGATGTACTTGGAGAAGGCTGCAGAGCTGTCTAACCAGACACTGAAAAAGAGTGTCTCGACACCTTTTATGAACACTGCATCCAAGACATTTTCCATGTCTGAAGTGAAGAAACATAACTCAGCTGAGTCTGCTTGGATCATTGTCCATGGCAACATCTATGACTGTACCAAATTTCTTCAGGACCATCCTGGAGGGGCTGACAGCATTTTGATCAATGCGGGCACTGATTGCACTGAGGAATTCGATGCTATTCATTCGACCAAGGCTAAGAAGTTGCTCGAGGATTATCGCATTGGTGAACTGACAACAATAGGGGATGGATCAGATAGTTCTATCAATAACTCACCCAACAATTCAGTCCATGGAGCCTCGAACACCATCAAGCCCATGGCTCCACTAAAGGAAATAGCCGTTGCACCAACTAGGAAAGCTGCACTTGTGCCACGAGAAAAAATCCCATGCAAGCTGACTGAGAAAATATCAATCTCTCATGACTCGAGGCTGTTCAGATTTACGCTGCCTTCTGATGATCAAGTCCTTGGACTTCCAGTAGGGAAGCACATTTTTGTCTGTGCTACAATTGATGATAAGCTATGCCTGAGAGCCTACACACCCTCTAGCACGGTGGATGTAGTCGGATACTTTGACCTAGTTGTCAAAATTTACTTCAAGGACGTACATCCAAAGTTCCCCAATGGAGGTATGATGTCACAATATCTTGACTCTCTTCCCATTGGAGCTAGGGTGGACATCAAGGGGCCGTTAGGGCACATTGAGTACACCGGACGTGGGAACTTCAGTGTGCATGGGAAACCAAGGCATGCCAAGAAACTAACAATGTTAGCAGGTGGGACTGGTATCACACCTATATATCAAATCATGCAAGCCATTCTAAAAGATCCAGAAGACGAAACAGAAATGTATGTAGTCTACGCTAATCGAACTGAAGAAGATATTTTACTACGTGAAGAGCTCGATGCATGGGCCAAAGAACATAGCCATAGACTTAAAGTCTGGTATGTCATCGAGACAACTACGAAAGAGGACTGGAAGTACAGCTTAGGATTCGTGAATGAAACTATATTAAGAGAACATGTTCCAGAAGGATCAAGTGATGTTCTAGCAATGGCTTGTGGTCCACCACCAATGATTCAGTTTGCTGTACAGCCTAATTTGGAGAAGATGAAGTATGACATTAAGGATCAGCTTTTGATTTTTTAATCATGAGGATTACATCTGCATGCAGGAATTTGATCAAAATGGAGAATTATCTTTTTCTTGCATATGGTATTTGTAGCTTTTCATGGTCCGTTTGTTTGTATGTCCGGAGTTCAAGTGTTTCTTTGTCAAGTTCATTTGTGATCCCTTTAAAATTTTAAAAATCAATCAACAATCAAATAAAGCGCCGCACAGATCGTAAGATATTTATCTTAGAATTCAACAGTAAGAATCATTTACGATTTATGAAGTGTCATACGATCTTTGTGATTTCGAATCATGATGCAACGGTCACAAATCACCTTTTCAAAATTTTGTCCTTGTATAAAATATATAAATGCATATTACAATGTATAAATACTACTTCCTCTGTCCCCATTTGTTTGTCAAAAAGGACAACCGCCACGATTATTAAAGAAGAAAGAAGGTACAAAATGTATGGTCGAGAATAAATGATTTATATGTATATGAGTAGAAAAGTAGAATATGTGGTTGAGAATAAAGTAAATGTGACAAATTTAAGAAAACATCCAAAATGAAAAGTGGACAAACATTTAAGGACAGAGGAAGTATAAAGAAATTGCAAAAAGTTGAAACTAAGTTCAGAATCTGCATAAGAATCTCAAAGAAACCCGACACTAGAATCCAAATAGTTTTGAACCAGTAGCCAATCGGGTCGGGTTTAGGATAAGAAAGCTATCCATCGTCGTCATCAATTTGGATTTCATTTTCTACTCTTCGTAGTAGCTACGACAAAATGGCTCAAGCTCTGGCGATTCCCGTTATGCCATCCATATCCCTAATTTGCAACACCAGATGCTCCAAGCCGATGTCATCAATCGTATCGTTTCGGGTTCCAAATGCGACGAAGGTATATTCAATTTTTATTTATTTATAACTGGTTGGCTAGGGTTTTGAATTGAAAATTGGATATGAATTTTGAAGGTTGGTAGGTTGAGTATAAGATGTGCGCGTGTTGGAGGAGTTGAGATTCCGAGTAACAAGAGGATTGAGTATTCTTTACAGTATGTACACGGAATTGGGAGGACTAGAGCTCGTCAAATTCTTGGAGATTTGGGGATGGAGAATAAGGTTACGAAGGAGTTGTCTGAAGAAGAGCTTATCACTATTCGTGAGGAAGTCTCCAAGTACATGATTGAAGGAGACCTTGTATTCTCCGCTCGCCATTTCATTATAAATTTTAAGTTGTTAGTGATGTAATTGGTTGTTGATTTATGTTGATGATGATCATTGTTGCAGAGGAGATTCAATGCGCTTAATATCAGGAGGCTGAAGGAGATTCAATGCTACAGAGGAATCAGGCATATTCAGGGGCTGCCGTGCAGGGGACAGCGCACCAAGAACAATTGTAGGACGTTGAAGGGTAAGCGTGTTGCCATTGCAGGAAAGAAGAAAGCTCCTCGCTAATTTGGATGAGTATCCCGAGAATCATGTTTTATGTTAGCATGCCATTTGTTTCATTGCCAATTAATGTGAGTTTTGTTCATAAAACACTTTTCAGAGTTGAGCCATTTTCTTAAATGCTAATGGATTTGATACATGGTCTTGCATATGTATTTAGGAATTTTTTTGTTTTCTAAGAGATTGCATCTTAATAAATTTATTCGTGCTATAATACAAAATCACGTATTGATGAACATTGGCATGTCTGAAAAACAAGTTCTTCACTGTAAAGTCTGTAATTTTGTTGGGGCACATAAATTGACTATTTTTTGTCATGGTTGAGACTGCTTGAAGATGGGAACATAGTCTTCAAAATACTTGTTTTGCATGTAAAATACATTCACTGTCGTTTAAAATAACTATCAAGATGCACACATTTAGTTTAGTGATCTATTCAAATTTCAAAGGTTAAAATCTTAGCATTGGTACCACACAAAATTCCTAAATATTCTACTGAGCTGCATGGTGAAGCTAAGCTAGGTTGTACCACAAGTAGAATCCATTAACAACTTCAGATAACAATGGCCTGTTGAACACCGGTACGGAAGGCAAAGTTCCGCATTGAGATGCTAGTGAATATGTCACTCCATTTACTGCGGAAATGGCATTTCTTGTCAGTTAAGTAATGGCAAAATGAAGATAGCATGGCATAGTCTATGAAAGAAGGATTTCATCCGAATGAGATCATAAACATATTCCAGGGTATATCATAATATCAAATACAGAGTGCTATAAAGGTGAAGTTGAAGGCCATATTTTATTACTATGTATGAAAATCCTGACCTGTTCCATAGGACTAGAGTCATCTTTTGAACTTTCTGTCATGACATCATCTTTTTCTCCAGTGGTTTTTGAAATCCCACCATCAATATTAAAACCCGCAGGAAGTTGGCCAGAATTCAGTGCCTAGTCATAAAATCACAAAAGGTTCAAGACATTTTATTTTAACGAATTTGACTCCATCCAACCACTGATAGCTGAGCTTGAGAATATGCGCAGTAGGCAGTACCTGTTCGAGTCTAGCAACCTCTTCAAGAGTTTGGGAGTTCTGAATGGCAGCCTAGAAAAAGAAAGCGGCTACAGTTACAACACTTAAAGCTGACTCTCAGGAGAAATTTATGCTCTATATATAACATCAGTAATCTAACAGGCTACCGGTGTTTTTTAAGGAAATTGCTACGGTTGAATCTGAAAGAAATCTCCACTGGAGTGGAAGCAGCAAAATCTAGAAATCTCAGAAATTAGTACCTTAATAGCTATAATCTGCTCTGGAGTGGGACCAACTGCTTTTGGAGGTTGTTGCTCTTCAACCGTGACTGGGACAACTTCAGCAGGCACCACCGTATCAGATTGCCTTTTATGCTCTTCTTCAGCTTCTTTAGTGGAGAACAAGTTTGCAGCTTCAATCCTCTCCTGCAGCAACCATACGTTAGCTAACATACTAGCCTTTACAAACACACGCAAAAAAGAGACAAAAACAACTTAAGCAATACAATATGTATACACAAACATACTGTGGCTTTATAATAAATAATGGCACACACTCCAGCTTACAAAATGTTGGTATTTAGAAGTTCAAGGAAAACAAGGAAGCTCCAGTCTTAGGTTAAAAATTATGAAGTGACAGGTTATGCTCTTAGGGTAATAATAAATTCTCTAATAACATCCTCATATATATTTTACGCGTCAGCGGTACCAAACACAGAAAGAACATGTTAACAGTCCACCAAGTCATCTCACCTTGTTTTTCACCTTCTTGAAATCAAGTAAGCGAAGTGCCTTCAACTTGTGGATAACATATAGCCGGTAGTTTGGCTTCTTTGTAATATTGTTATCCAACAGGCTCAAAAATTGCAGTTTCGGGAAGGATGCAAGAGGATCAATCTCAACCAGATTTACAAGCCGGTTATTCGTAAGAACCAGAGTGTGCAGCTTTGGCAAGAACTCTGAATCCACACATCAGTGTGATATCCATAGTTAATTCTCAAAAGATGATACATAAGGTTACTGTAAACAAAACTTAATTTTACCTCCAATATTGGGATTTATACGGGTAATTCTGTTGTTGTTTATGAGAAGGGTACCCAAACGGTTGAGGTGCGGTAAGTTTTCAAGCTTAACAATCTCATTATCAGATAAATCGATAGTGTCAAATTGGTCCTGCATTAAACAATAAGAGTCACAAAACCAGCATCTTCTAGAAAACATGTCTGGGGAAGTAGCAATAACCCCATTCCTTATGGACACTCATATTTAACAAAGACAGCCTATTAGCTTAGCCACATAACTAGACATGTCTGGATTCTTAATAACCTATTCTGGTTAACAAAAACTTAATACACAACATTTCATAATAATATGGCGCTATGACCGTTGGAAAACTACTGCAATAAGCCATATAAGTATAGTTGTTGAGGCAGACACTCACCTCAGTTGCACCCAAGTTTTCGATCACAGGAATCTTGTTCCCTGCAAAACATGAACCGCAAAAATGTTAAGTAACTATTTTTCGCACAGTCGGTAAATTCATAAGCATAAGCAGTGTGAGTTAAAATACCTCGAAGATCCAATTCCCTCTCCTTGAGAGCATTGAAAAAGTGAGGACATTTCCAAATTAAATCAGCCGTAAGCCTCACCATTTCTCCTCCTCCTCCTCCTCCTCCTCCTCCTCTTCTTCAGCAAATTATATAACCAAACAAATCTCCAACAACCTTTTCAAAGAAAATATCCTCCAGAATCACCTCGAATTCCTCCCAAATTAATATCAGAAAAAACACCGAAACCAAAATACGAATTAAAACTAAATCGAGTGCGAATCAGTGGAGAATTACCTGACCGAGAGGTGTGATACACAATACGAGATTGGCCGGAGAAAACCGTCGTCGCCGAGATGGTCGCAACTAGGGCTCCAGTTTTCGAATCCGGCGTTAGAGTCAAATGGGCCGCTATGAGAAGTTTTTGTTGGGCTGGAAAGTAATGATGCTTCGGCCCAAACATGTTATAGTACGAATGCAATGTAATTTAAATTGAAACGTCGACGTTAGATTGACGATTTGCAGAAAGCGCTCTCCTACTGTGGCCTCTACTTGTTTCTGGTTTCTGGAATATAAGCACTTTACATGAGATTTCCGTTGAAAGAACTTTTAAATTAAACAATAGTAAATGATCTAAGCTCGAAGGCCGAAATATATTTACACGACTTGTAGCAACGATCCGAACCGTTATAAGCCTAGTCTGTATAAGAGACTTGATTCATCTGAATGATCATTATCTTGGACCTGAGAGTTGCTCTGCATAGATGCGGGAATTGTAGTACATTCTTGTAACACTTGAGCTTCTGCCGAGGTTTTTCTCATTAGCTTCATCTATGGTTGATGCCTCTGCGAACCGCCGCCCATAGAATCTCAAGAAGCTTAAGGATTCAACTCTAGGCCTACCAACTGGAATCCTACCTTCAAGCATGCCAACAACAGTTACCATACTTGGTCTGAGTACAGGTTCTTCGTGAACGCAGCATAAGGCAATGCGAACAAGTTTCCTAACGTCTTCATTAAGAACCCGACCTTGCAGCCTTGTATCAGTTAGTTCTATATACCTTTCTTGTTCATGCATTTCTAGTGCTAATAGAGGGAAATAGATAAAACCAGATCTTGATGGGATTGATGAATGTCCGCCGCCGTTGCTTTCATTATCAGCATTCAAGCTCGTGTTTTGGGTAGAGAAGGAGCAATTCTTTCTTCCGCTGACAAGTTCGAGCAGAACCATTCCATAACTATAGACATCTGTTTTTTCTGAAATGGATGAGCTAGTGAGCCATTCAGGTGCAAGATAACCCCGCGTTCCCCTCATGGTTGTGAAATGTGTCGACTGCTCTACAGTAAGAAGTTTCGACAATCCAAAGTCTGATAACTTGGCCTGGAAATTGTCATGTAACAATATATTTTCTGGCTTCACATCACAGTGGATGATTTTCCGATCACAGCTGCTATGCAAATATGCAAGTCCACGAGCAGTTCCGAGTGCTATCTCAACCCTTTCGTGCCACTCTAAAGCCGGTCCATTACCAAACAGTGTGCGGTCAAGTGAACTCCGGTTCATATACTCATAAACTAACATGTACTGGTTTCCATGAGCACAAAATCCTCTCAGCTTAACCAAATTAACATGATGAATATTCCCAATGATCGCAATCTCAGTGCAGAACTCTTTCTTTCCTCGAATGCCTATATTTGTTATTTTCTTAACAGCAACAACTGTTTTATCCGAAAGTGAACCCTTGTAGACAGTTCCAAAACCACCTGAACCGATCTGATTCTTAAAGTTATCGGTTGCTGCTTGGAGTTCCTCATACTGGAACCTTCTTGGCAGGCCCGGGAACGAAAATACATCCGTTTCTTCAGATGAAGCAAAGGCAGGATAGCCAATTTTTTTATTTCTGATTTCTGCAGACTTCTGACGTCTCCGTACCACAAATCCTATAGCAATAACAAGGAAGACACCAGTGATAGGTAAAAGTACCAGAGCAATTAATGGAAAATCTTCTCCCGGGCTTAGGGAGCTGTTGTTATTACCCAAAGCTGAAGCATTGTTCACTTTTATGTACCCATGTAGATCATTATCTGGATCAGTGCTCGACATGAACGAGCCAAGCTCGTTTTGAAGAGCATAGCAGGAGCCAGATGATGATTCATAGAAAAAACTTAGACATGAGCAATCCTCTGTGCAGATACGCTGACAAGTTGACTTATTAGTACTGTATGTAACTGGTCGAGAATAATCAAGTGAAAAATATTCCAAGCCATTTCCGAGGGGAATATATGATGATGATGATACACCTGATGAGTTGAAAACACTGATATTTTTGGTCGAACTGCAAGCAGAGGGCAATGAGTAGGAAGAATCTTTTGGAACACAGCTCCTTGGATCTTTCGAGTTTCCATGGAAATTCGAGGACATGAACATGTGGGAAGATTTAAGGCAGCATTATAGGTGCACACTCCAATTTTGTGGCAAACATAGGGTATACGGCAAGCATTTCGAGGACTAACCAATTCCTGTTTCTGAGTTTTACCAGAGAAGCTAGTGACAATTAACTGCCCATTGTAATTCAATTTGGCAACACGAAAGTCAGATGACGAGAAGATCACCTGAATAACAACTATGGTTCCATTACCGCCAAGCAAGTAAAGACCTGTTGTATTTATTTTCATGTACTCCACTGCAGAATTTGTGTTCCTGTAAGTACTAGTGTCCAGTGATAGTTGCCAGTATGTGTCACCATGCCACTGTAGCATTGTGTCCGAGGCATTAACAGCAAGCACATAATTACCAGTAGTCAGATCATTATCTGCTAAGGAACTTGTCAATACCTTTCCTACACTCAGCTGTTGTCCGATCACAAGTGTATCTGTTGGATTGAGAAAACTTTCCCATAATGAACTGTTAAACCGATCAAGCAATACAAGATTACCTGTTTCAGTCAGATGTAGCGAGAACACTGATGATCTTAATATTGGAGTGGACCATTTGTCCTTCCCATTTTCATCCTGAATAAAAATACCTCTGGGATTAAGACTCACCTTTCCAATAGTTGAAATAGGCGAGTCCCGATTTGCAGACCATATAACTGTACTGGATACAACATGGATGACACATAGATAGAAGCTGTTCTTCTGAGCACCAGGATTAAAAATTGCAGCTTTGAATGTTCCATTGCGAGATAACAAAAAAGTACCAGCCTTGTCAATGAGCTGAAAGTTTGAAGTTGTGAAATTAGGATATACATACTCAGCACCTGTTACCACTGAGAAAAAACATGACGGTGAGAAAACCACGACAAGGAGGATGAACACAGATCCCATATAGAGAGTACCAAATAAGAAACAGCAAGTTGTCTTGTCTTTTGCTAGTCTTGCTGATATACTCTTCGTTCATTTACAGCTTTGGCACCAGGGGAAGACATTGACATTCCTCATCCTCTCCCCAATGTGAAAATGCAGATGCAGGTAAGCACTTTGCAAGTCCTTGATCATTAAATACACATGTCTGATTATGATCCTCCTTGATACAATGTAATTTATTAATCAAAGGAATTCCAAACAGTTGCTTCTTGCAGATAATTTGATCTACATTATTCAAGACAGTCACTGTCAGGACTCAAAAATTAAAACAAGAAAAGATGCAATGCGAGACATTTCACACACACTTAGTCTAAGAAAGACTTGGCTACTTCAATTACTTAGACTTGTTTACTCAAATTGGTGAACTAGGGAGGGCATTTTCCACAGCACTAACAAAAGAATCCATGTTTTTTATGCATACACAATTCACATTCTCTACGAAACACATCAGTTTGTGCTCATCTAGTCATCTATAAAAATCATTTTGTTCACACCAAAACAAAACTTTCTGAACTAAAAACTTGCACTGGAGAAATCAATAGCGTAAGTCATTCAGTAAGCACTGAGTACCAAACAAGAAGACTCAGACTTTCCACAAACAATTTATTAGAACATCAATATTGACTTTGTCCAACTCTAAACAAGGGATCAAGACTTTCAACCTTGATAATATCTCCAAAAAGACTACAACATGCTGCTGTAGACTGTAGTTATTACAAACCATGACCAATACAACAAACCCATAAAACACGAAACAAGTGAGAAACACATTAAACAATCGACCACACATCAGAAAACAACCATAATATTGAAGTGGAAACTCACCTTGGATTTTTATCAAACACCTGACGTGCATCTTCAAAACAGTAAAAACGATCTTGTAAACATAAGCCCATTTTATCCCAATTCAAAAGATGCCCCATTTTAGGGCACGGATCCATCTCTAACCGACCTTAAAAATACAAGCTTTTCGAAGAAGACGCAATGCGCTCGACAGACAAAATCTCATACTTGTATGACGGTATTCTCTAATGACATGAATTTGATGAACAAATATCAAACCGATTATGATTTATTTCACGTGTTTTAATCAGTGACGTGAAATAAAGCTAAGATGATAATGTTGTAGATTTTAATTGGGTTGCGACCTTGCCAAATTCGAAGTAGGGTTTGGCAAGTTTCCATTACTACTCAACATAGTTTCTAGAAGATTTCAGCCATAGAATTATTTGAAAACTAAATTTCACAGGAAGAAGATCACCTCCTGCGTACATTGATATCCAAAACAAAAGGTTTAAATTCAAAACTTCATATTTTTAGAATTGCTTCATTAGTTTTTAATTTGGGTTTTAATAAAATAACGTAATTTTGTAATCATATCAATCAAAATTGTGCAGTTTTCAATCCACCGCAATTGATTGTACGCAGCAACGTATCTGAACCCAAACTTCATAAATTTATTAAAATTTCAATACAGTATTTATTGTAGCACTTCTGAGTAACTCCCAACATTATAAGATGATACTTCTGTTTATCGATGGTTGCTGAGAAGTGAGAACAAGTCAGCTTCTGAACCTTATTAGCATTATTAATCTGTCTAGATGATCATTTGCGGAACTCGATTACCCACGAACCGCCAATAAAGCAAACAACTTCAACCTCAGAGAAACCAGAGGCTCTGCCCAACTTCAAGAACTCCTCCTCTGATCTCTCTTTTGCTCCTAAAACATAGAACATATAGCAATCCAAAAGACAAGACAGCTTAGACAGATCACCTGTGGTTTCACTTGGTATAATTATATCAACCACTATCACTTTTCCCTTCTTTGGTATAGCTTCATAACAACTCTTTAAAAGCTTTATGCATTTCTCATCTTCCCAGTTGTGCAATACACTCTGCATATCCATGTAACAGTAAATTTACCATACAAACAAGTCATATATATCCAGTTGTTGTATCATGTGGATCTGTTTATTTAGTGTACTCGTAAATTTCACTTTTTGCAATTGTTAATTGCATTTTATCAATGGGTGAGATTGCATCACGTCATTTTATTTGTCATGTCCCGTCACATGTAAAATATGTTCGAACAATTATTATTAAAATACAAACAACGGATATAAAGTGAGTTCACGAGTACATCAAAAAGGACGGATCTACATGATTCAATCTGTATATATACACTCCTTTGCGAAGATAATAGTATAGTGTTTTTACCTTTAGCATGATAGCGTCACCTTTGGGAACACCAGCGTCGAAATCTCCTCCTACATGAGTTATGCCTGCAAAAAAGTTGGCATCAGATCAATCGAAAATGGTATATAATGTAAGAAAGTTATAAGTTTTGTGAACAAACCGGGAATAGGAGATGCATCTTTTACTACATGTGGCAAATCAAAATTGATACCCTTGATATGAGGATGCGCGGAGATGATTGATTTGAGACAAGCACCATTACCACCACCAACATCTACTAAGGTTTCAATCTCATTGAAACCTTTATAATTTTGTATCAGGATTTCCAATGATGTAGTGCTCACCTCAGACATGGCTAAGTTGAAAAGCTTGCCGCTCTCCGGATGCTGAGCCAATGCTTGGTAAAATGGAACACCATAAGTTGCCTCACATGGGTTCATCCGACCATTGATAACTGAATCAGTTAACTTGTGCCTGAAGATGTTATAAAGATTAATACAAACTAGCAAACTCACAAAAGAGTGAAAATGGATCTAAAGTAGCTAGTTCGGTGTACCGGATATTTTGAAACATGGGATCAGTGTGCTCTAGCAAAAAGAAAGGAACTAGGGAACCTCCTTCTCTTCCTTTGACAAAATATTTTCCTGCTTGTGAAAGAGCATAGTGTCTTTGCACCTTGGAATTGGATACACCACCATCACTTTTAGTTGTGCATTCCAAAAGAGAAAATGTTGCGAAAAGACGAAGAATGCGGTCCAAAATGGCTGGTGTCTTTTCAGGATTGTGTTCAGGCAGATAAGAAGCAATCTCAGAAGCAGTTAGAGGTTTGTTAGACTTGGAAATGATGTCAAACAAATCAAGCTCCATAGCAGTGTTCATGAAGTCCAGGAAACTTGGTTGTCCAACAATACACATGGCATAAACAAGACCTTCATTGTTCATGTTCATGGTTTCTGTTTTCAGCTCCAACTGACTCATTCTTTTATGTGCGACTTTGAGTGTGTTTGTGTGCGAGTGTGGATGAGGGGTTAGCTTAATATATACTGTTGTGGAAAGTGGTTCTTAACCTCCAAAAATCGAGTGTATTAACTTAAATCTAGCTTAGATGGGTTGCTGCCTTGCCAAATTCAAACTAGGGTTGGCCATCATAGCTCTTAAGTGGTTTAGTATAGAGAGTGAGTGAAGGAGTTTGATGGTCCCAAGAGTGGTTGCTTGTAGGTTTTAGTGCAGTTTTTGCCTGTTGAGGCTGTAGCATCATTTTTTTATTATAATGGGTACATTACAAGCTCAATTCGAGTATATTAATTCACTACGGAAACTATACCGAAATCATTACATAGAAATAGGAAAGAGCATCGGTGAGGCCATGGGTTGAACCCATCCCTTAGGATAAAGAATTTATGAAGACTCCTTGGAACCATTAGGACACCATCCTAATTGCAGGAATTTATGAAGACTCTTTGGAACCGGTAGGACACCATCCTAGTTGCAGGCTGTAGCATGGTTTGAGTGTCTCTTTTAGTTTATGTGTTGCTCTATATGGTGCTGGTGTTGTTGGTTTGAGTCGGTTTTGTTGGTTTACTGTGTTGGCTGGTTTTTGGTGAGTTGTGTATGGTTGTTGGGCTTGTGTCCTATCTTACCTCTTTTGAATAAAATACGCATTTTATTCAAAAAAGAGAGTGAGAATAAGTCATTGTGGACACATCCCTACTTAATTTAGGGTAGATCATGTTGGAAAATATTTAATTTCTATATGTGAAGAAAAATGATTATATTTTGGCAAAATTGCATAAAAATCAAGAAATTATGGACCTTAGGTGATCTTATCCTCATGCTAATCCACTCAACCATCCCTTACATAGCTATGCTATGTATAAGTTATTATGAAATGTTCTACAAAACCTCACGCGGGGTCCAAAGGAAGGCAAATCCTCGGACCAGTTTGACCTCGTTTCTGAAACTTGTGTGCGGACAAAAATGGAGCTTCGTCGAGGTGGCTAGTTAACAGCTTGATTTTGCATTTTTGCTAAGTCATATGCATGTGTGTCCTAATATTATCTACCATGTATTATATAATTTCCAAAGTAATAAAACTACGTAATTTTGCACTTAGGGTTATAAGCAGACTCAGAATGAATCAGACTTATATGTTTGCTAGTTCCAATCGATTTCACATCTTCTTCATGCTCCTAGGAAAGTTGCAACATCATGAAATAAGAAATAAAGGAGTCTGTTTCTCCTTTTGGTTGGCTCAAATCACTATAAAAGTACGATCACTCCCGCCTTAAAAATCGTCATAAACACAAATAATAATTCTTCTCGCGTGAGTCAATAGCAGTATCAATTTTACTAGAGATAATCGAATGCGAGCTCCATTTTGCTCCTTCTGATGTGTGCAGTCAGATGGAATTTGTGTTAACGTATCTTGGGAAGTCGATTGTGTAACCACGCACAACACATAAAGCAGACAAATTAACTTTAAGGAAATTGTCGAGCAACAAGTTTCAATTAGTTTTGTATTCTTTCAATTTTCTTTCTGTGCTTATTTTCTAGTACTTTTACTCTCTGTTTGGATGTGGGAAAATAGTGGAAAAAATTTTTAAGGAAAATAATTTTTATTGGAAAATTGAGAGGAAAAAGTTTATATTGTTTCCTTTGTTATTTGTTCATTTTTCATAGTTTAACCAAACACGCACAAATATTTTTCTTTAAATTTTCAGTCAAATTTTCTTTTCCACTTATTTTTCTATGAAACCAAACGGAGCATTAAAACATTATATTTTTAAAACCGACCATTTGTTATTCCAGTTTTATTTCAGAACACACGCCAAAACAAGACAAGTAATTTTAAAACATTATAATTATTTTTGCAGAAAAGGCGATTTCACTTACACTAGCAACCATATCAACAACAAACACTATCAGCTTCAACTGCACCAGACACTTAACATTACAAGAAAAGTTCTACTAACACAGTAACACAACCCTTGTATGGTTCGGCTAACCCCTAATATGGCAAGATCTCATTATTTGTCGTCTGCTTTGTAATAATACTCGTCACCCCTCTGAATGTTTTTGTCAAAAGCCATGCTCTGACCCCTGACCTCTTGCATCTGTATACATGGTGCTTGTTGGATGGAGCGAAGAGCTATCCAGATAAAGAGCCTGGGAACCATTTTATTGAAAAACAGAAATCGAAAAACAACATTATTAGCAAATGGTTGCTGAGAAGTGAGAACAACACATCAGCTTCTGAACCTTATTAGCATATTATTTGTATCGATGATCATTTGTGGAACTCAATTACCCACAGTCCGGCAATAAAGCACACAACTTCAACCTTTGAGAAACCAGAGGCTTTGCCCAAGCTCAGGAACTCATCCTCTGACCTCTCTTTTCCTCCTGTAACGTAGTACATATGGCAATCCACAAGAGAAGAATGCTTAGAGACGTATCACCTGTGGTGATTTCACTTGGTATAATTATATCAACCACTATCAATTTTCCCTTCTTTGGTATAGCTTCATAACAGCTCTTTAAAAGCTCTATGCATTTCTTGTCTTCCCAGTTGTGCAATACATTCTGCATGGAGTGCTTTAGCAAGTTAAATGTATATCTATATGGAATTTATCAGGGAAAGTAATAATCACAACATGGATGTAAAAGAACCAGTAAATAAAGAGTAGTAATGTGGGAACTAATGATGAAAAGTACACCTTCAGCATGATGGCGTCACCTTTGGGAACACCGGCATGAAAATCTCCTCCAACATGAGTTATGCCTGAAAAAATGCCGGCATCCGATACACTAATTGATTGAAAAATGATATATACAGGTAAGAAAGTTATAAGTTTTAGAACAAACCGGGAAAAGGAGATGCATCTTTCACGACTTGAGGCAAATCAAAATTGATGCCCTTGATATGAGGATGTGGCGATGTGCGGATATGATTGATTTTAGACAAGCACCATTACCACCTCCAACATCAACCAAGATTTCTATTCCATTGAAACCTTTATAATTTTCTACCAGGAGTTCCATTGTTATGTTGGTCAACTGAGACAAGGCTGAGTTGAAAAGCTTGCTACTTCTGGATGCTGAGCCAGGGCTTGGTAAAATGGAAGTCCGTAACTAGCCTCACATGGGTTCATCTCGCCTTTAGTAACTGCATCAGTTAACTTGTGCCTGGAGATGTTACAAAGAACTTACACATGTCACGTTATTTATATAAACTAGCAAAATCACACGAGTGAAAATGATTCTAAAGTAGTTGGTATACCGAATATTAAGGAGCATGGGATCAAAGTGTTCCAGCAAAAAGAAAGGAACCATGGAACCTCCTTTTCTGCCTTTGACAAAATATGTTCCTGTTTCTGAAAGAGAGTAGTACCGTTGCACCTTGGATTGACCACCATCACTTTTAGTTGTGCAGTCCAAAAGAGAATATGTAGCCAAAAGGAATAGCATGCGATCCAAAGTGGCTGGAGTCTTTTCAGGATTGTATTCTGGCAGATAAGAGGCAATCTCAGAAGCAGTCAGAGGTTTGCTAGACTTGGAAATGATGTCAAACAAATCAAGCTCCAAAGCAGTGCTCATGAAGTTGGTGAAATTTTGATGTCCAGCAATACACACGGCACGAAGAAAAGCTTCATTGTTCACGTTCATGGCTTCTGATTTCAGCTCCAACTTACTCATTTGTTTTATGTGCGGACTGTGTTGTATTTTTGGATGAGGCGACGAGCTTATATATACTGTTGTGGAAAGTACTTCTTGACCTGCAACATTAGGGTGCATTAACTTTAAAGGGGTTAACTTCAGTTTCCTTTGCGGACTTCTATTTTTAGTTAAAAATTTATACACAAAGAAAATCCATTGTTTGATATTCTAAACCTCATCTCATTGGGCATAGTGGAATTACCCTTTGTCCATCTAGAACACACGAAATATGCTGGGTTGCTGCATTTGTCCTAATTTGATCAGAGAGGCTATCTGATGATTTGCTATCTTAGTCGCGTTGCTGCCTTGCCAAATTCAAAGTAGGGTTGGGCATGGTGTTATAACTACACAGCATATCTCTAGAAGATTTTATTTTTCTTTCGGATGAGCATTAAGTGGTTTAGTTAAGAGAGTTTGAATATCTATAAGGCATCAAGATCACATCCCTACTTAATTTATTACTACTCCTTAGTTCAAAAAATGGGTTAACTATATGTGCATGATTCCAATTTAACTTTCAAAAGACACACCAAAAAAGGCAAGTAATTTCAAAACTTTATAATTCCGACTACAATATGCATGTAATCTGAAAGAAAAAAAACGTACTCATCGGAGATGTAGGTGACTACTCCACCCTTGGTGATTTAATAAAAGTTCCATCTGTAAAAAAGGGGTAGAAACGTTAGAGTTAGGAAATGATGGCCGATACTTCAATGCGTGAACTTACAAATCAGTTGACATCTGTTCTCCGTAAAATCTATTGGCATAAGTACGTTGCGAGCAAGTATTTTAAAGAAAACCTTGTGAATATTTCTTTATATGACTACTTCTCCAAAGGGAATTTTGGCACATAGCTTAAGAGGACACAACTAGTTCTCCAAAGACACTGGAATGCGCTCTTTGCGTGTCTAATGGAACGTAAAGATACAAACAATACAACACAACAGCCAACATGCAACCCCAATGACAATTAGAGAATTAAACTGTGCCAATTCCACAGGATACGCTTTTCCGGCCTCTACATTTCAAAGCACAATGATAAATCTATGAACACAAGTTCAAGATCAAATACCTAAAACCTATGTCAAGTTTCAAGTCTTGCGGAAAATTTTCAATTGAGCTTTCTAAGAAATATTAATCCTGGTTCAAGTCAAAACAACACAAGCAGTATCGACACCAAGATTTTAACGAGGAAACCCTGGAAATCCAGGTAAAACCTCGGAGCTTCAGGGAGCTCACCCAAAAATTCCACTATAAGAAATTAGGGTACAAGAGTTCAAAAACTGGACACTGCTATGTAATCTATACACAAACAGAACCAATTAACAACCACAAACAAGCTGAACGTAAGAACTCCCTGAACGGCGACCACCAGTCGCCTAAAAACTCAGCCGGAGGAGACCGGTTGTAGCTGACTAGTCCGAGCGTCAATCGGCTTCAACAACAGTCTCAAGTACTGAACGCCGAATTCAGAATCCTTCAGCCCAGAGCAAAACAAGAAGAACGAAGAGCGACGAGTCTTGATTTTGATTTCTTGGAGAATCAATCGAGCGAGGTTTTTCGGAAAAATTTTGGGGAAGAAGGGCTGGAGATTCGCTGGCTTTTAAACACAAGCAAAACGCTGCGTTTTCACACTTTCAAATCCTTATTTGACCTGCCCGTTCAATGCCATCACTTGTTGATAAAACGCTGTCGTTTGCTGCTGTGACCAAAAACAGACTAAACCTACAAAATGGCTAAGTCCTAAACCTGCATCTTTACTTACACACTTATACAACCAACAGCAGATGAGTACAAATTGATTACAACTTCAACCAAGACTCAACACACAAAATATATAAGAAAAACAAGAAACAATCTAGAAAACAAAAGCAACGCAATTGATTGACCTGTGTGAACTTTGTTTTTTACATTTTCTGGCTGCAAATGTATTAATTAAACTTGTAACTGATGCATAATAAATTGTGCAAATAAAAATTTAATTAATTTATTTATGTATTTTTGTATGTTAACCTTTTAATGTTATTTGATTTTGTCTAATTAATAGGAGGGTAAACTTGAAAATAAAATTTGGCTTCAACTTAATAACCGCAAATAGAACGTCTAGTGTTTTAAATATAGTATAGATATGCCTGTAAAACATAATTGCACAAAGAGTAGCGATCTAATAGTCAATCATATGATCCTTGAATTTTTAGTTTTAAAGGTCTCTCCCGTGCATCTCCCGGCCTCTCCTAATCTCAACCCTTACATATTATTATATATAAATGTCAAATTTACTTGCCTTATATAGTTTGTATTTTGAAACTAAAATGAAATCATAAATAGGTTTTGATTGACCATTGGGCATTGAGTAGTAATAAATTAATTAGTTTGTTGTGTCTATTGGATATTCAAATTTCAAACTCTTTTTAATAAACCACTCAAGTCACCATGCCCAACCCTACTTCGAATTCGGCAAGGCAATAACCCAGCTAAGCTATCATATTTATCATCTTAGCTTTACTGATCAAATGATGGATTCTTATTGTTTAACTTTATAAACTATTTATGTCATCTTGAGTAGATAATATAAACTTTACTCCATAAGAAAACCCTACTGAGTTAATGCATCCGAATTTTAGAGGTAGAAAATAATCTCCACAAAAGTGTATATAAGCTTATTGCTACATTACACAAAGATAACACACTCAAACATAACACAATGAGTCGGTTGGACCTGAACTCTGAAGCCAAGAACATTGAAAATGAAGCTCTTGTTTATGCTATGAGTTTGGTTGGACCACAAAATTTCATCAACTTTATGAACACTGCTTTGGAGCTCAATTTGTTTACATCATTTCCAAGTCTAACAAGCCTTTAACTGCTTCTGAAATTGCTTCTTATCTGCCGAAACACAATCCTGAAAAGACACCAGTTCTTTTGGATCGCGTGCTGTACTTTCTTGCTACATATTCTCTTTTTGATTGCACAACTGAAAGTGGTGATGGTGATTCTAAGGTGCAACGTTACTATGCTCTTTCACGATCAGGTAAATATTATATCAAAGGCAGAGAAGGTGGTTCCCTCGTTCCTTTGTTTTTGCTGAAGAACAAGGATCCCATGCTCCTAAATGTTCGGTACAAGAACTACTTTACATGTTATGTTTTTCACTCTTGCATGAACTTGGTATATAAATAATGTGATGTAGAGTGCGGTTCCTCTGCGACTTCAGTGCAATTATACAATTTGGGGTTCAACTGTTTGCATTTTTTATTTAGCCTAATTGCACATTTTAACTGCACACGTGCATTTTGACTTTTTCTAATAAAACTCAATGAGGTAATATATGAACCGTAGGAGGAGTCGTAGAGATCAAAGGATATCTGATGGGTTGCAGATGATCCGATTTCATCGGATATATGTGTAAGTGATATTGCTTTATAACATTTCCAGGCACAAGATAACGGATGCAATTATTGAAGGCCTGATCCCATGTGAGGCAACTTATGGACTTCCATTTTACCAAGCCCTGGCTCAGCATCCAGAGAGTAGCAAGCTTTTCAACTCAGCCTTGTCTGAGGGGAGCACCCTAGCAATGAAACTCCTGATAGAAAATTATAAAGGTTTCAATAAGATTGAAACCTTGGTAGACGTTGGTGGTGGTAATGGTGGTTGTCTGAAATCAATCATATCCGCACATCCTCATATCAAGGGTATAAATTTTGATTTACCACACGTAGTAAAAGATGCATCTCCTTCTCCCGGTTTGTTCACAAAACTTATAACTTTCCTACCAAAATATTCCACTTTTAGTTCAATTAACGTATATGATGCCAACGTTTTACAGGCATGACTCATGTTGGAGGCGATTTTGAGGCTGGTGTTCCCAAAGGTGATGCCATCGTGCTGAAGGTGGGTTGACAGGAATCCACCTGTACAGATAAATTAAAATATATATTTTTATATAAAAGAGAAAATTCTCATAAGTTTTATTAAATTCAAAATTAATTATCAACAACAAAAATAAGCTAACTACAAATATTGTAAGTTAATTCTAAACTCTATACAACTAAGTGATTGATATTGCACAGTGTATTTATTTTGGGAAGGGAATCATGTAAATTTCTTAGGTGTTTTTAATAAATAGTATGTTGGAGTAGAGGTTCGAACATGAGCACTTTATCTAGCATGACCTATCTGCTTACTACTTGGGTACCCCTTTCGGGGCATATTGCAGAGTGTATTGCACAATTGGGAAGACGAGAAATGCATAAAGCTTCTCAAGAGATGTTATGAAGCTACACCAAAGAAGGGAAAAGTTATAGTGATTGATACATTTTCAAAATATTGAGATTAAAAGTGTTTCAGTATTAACTAAATTTGATCTTAAAAGTTGTTATGAATCAATTGTATATACATTTCATCCAAGCAAAGTCTTCCACTAGTTCATTTGTGGTTATAAATACTTGTTGTTACTTTGAAATAATAATAGATGGATGAAGTTTTCATGTACCCTCAAAAAATATAAATTATTCAAAAATATAAATCATTTGAAAATGATGACTTCTTTTTCAATCAATGATGGACACAATAGGTATACACGTTACACTTGTTTCATGATTTTCTTAACAAAAGGGTCATATTATCATATATCACCTGGAAGGTTTCCAACTAATACTAATCTAACATCTGTTTAGTTGATCCAAATATCATTTTCTTGGACTGGACTGTTTACTTGGTCCCCAATCATCAATCTCTACAGCAAGGCAAAATGATTGATTAAACCATGCATTTAGATAGATGATGTACATGTACTAGACATGGTCATAATTTTTATGTGATTGTGCATTAGCAGTTGATGAACCATAAATGCAAATTGCAGAAAAAGAAGAAGAGGAAACCCTAATTGATCTTCCCTAATATTGGGTGTACAGTTTGACCAAAAGTTGTATGAAAATGTCTAGAGAGAGTTTACCAGTCAAAGATCAAGACTTGGCTTTGTATTGTATGGATGTGTGACTGTGTGTTGTTGTTTCACCATACAGCATGCATGTAGTACCACAGTACCAACTCCAATATAGATGCTGAGAAGACTTATTCATTCATTAAATTGACAGCCAAAAAGATTGAAGACTCCTAAACAACAGTTGACAGTCCTCTCAACCGTTTTACAACAATCCCAAGTTGTTGTTCAAGAGACCAATGTGATGTATGGACCTTCTTTCAATAACTCCATTCCTCTTTGTCAACAATGATCACAAAATCAAACCAAAGACCTTTTCATGCATTTTAATTTATTAGACCTTCTCCCTTTCTTAGTTGCATTTAACCCTTAGTATATTATACAAGATTCTGAACAATTCCAATGATACTAAATTATAAAATTAAGTTAAATTAAATCGTGCTCTAAATTAGTAAATAACTTAACTCGAGCTCTTCCGTATTTTACTTTAATAATTTGTGTTGATTTTAGATGTTAAAAGTGTTGAATTAAATGGTTGAAAATACATGTCTTATGTATGCAAATTTGGTCTTCGAATCTGACGTACCAAAATGCAACCTGCTCCATATATAGTCCACTCCATTCACCTGCATTCTTAACATCCAACCCCATACATACATTCTTAAATTATTTATGCTTAGATGATCAATTCGGGCGTTGACTTTTCATTTCCTTTTGTTTTTAGTATAGGGCATAAGATAATGATTTTTAGGCACAGGCAAATGAATGCTTTGAATCCTTTTGTTGATCTAATCTAGTAGGTCACACTATAAATTTTATGTGTAGATAATATTCCAATTTCATATTTGATTATAATTATATTCATTCATTATGATCTTATCATTAACAAAAATAAAGATACTTATCTTGTCTCCAATAAACAACAATCAAATGTATACACATAATTTCTTGTAATCAGCATATTGTCAACATACTTAGTTGATCAGTTTTCGAATTATTGATTGCTTGTGTAAGTTTTTCACTTGTGTAAATTTTAATAATAAAAAATTAAACTGAAAAAGTTGGGAAAGGAAAGCACGTGCCGGGATGCGACAGTGAAAAAACAAACCAATCCAGATCCGACACGACAATATTTCATCAGCAAGATCGGATCTTCCGGTCAAAATTTTAATTTTAAAAACTTAAGAGTGCCAAAAGATAAGAACACAATACTTGACGGACCAAATTGTAAATATAATAAAATACTCTCCACTACTCGCTCTGCTAACGTCTTCCGCTTGATTACTTTTTCCAATACAATTATTAAATAAATAAATTGGAAGGAGGCTTTATATATCTCCGTTGTTTTCTCCGATGCGCTTCTGGTCGCTCCTCTCTCACTTCCTTCCACGACATTCTTCCGCTGCCTGACGAACGTATCAAACAACCAAAAACGAATCGTTTAATATGGAAGGAGGTCAAAATAGCAGCAAGACGACGTCGTCTTCGCTATCGAGATGCCACTCTTCACTTCTCCGCTCCTCTCCGACCATCCGATCCTCCATCCAAAGCCTCACAGAAATCGATCAATTAGTCTCCGCCACCACCTCCGACGAAGACGACGACCGTTTAAAAAAACAGGAACGAACCGTTAGATACAGATCTTCCTCCAACCGCCCCGCCGCCGCCGCGCTCTTCCTCATCTCCTCCGTCGCTCTTTCTTCAGCTGTCTTCTTTTTCGTTTTCTACTTGTACCTCAGACGCGACAGAATCGAAATCTCCACCTCGGAGAGTCTTTTGCTAGCCCTAGTTTTCATCGCCGTCGCGCTATTCATCGTCGGGAGGAACAAATCCAAAATCAGCAGATCCGTCGCCGCCGCTCATGTGATCGATTCTTTCTATACCCACCATCGTCGAGACGGAAGCCGATTCGCTTCGCGATCGGCGATTCTGACTCTGAGACAGGATTGAGAGAAAGCGGTGAGGACATAGGAGTTGAGTTTTATAGCAATGGAGATTTTTATGAAGGTGAGTTTAGTAAAGGAAAGTGTAATGGAAGTGGTGTGTATAATTACTATGTGAATGGAAGGTATGAAGGGGATTGGGTTGACGGAAAGTATGATGGATTTGGAATTGAGAGCTGGGCGAGAGGTAGTAGGTATAAAGGACAGTATAGGAAAGGAATGAGACATGGATTTGGTGTTTATACTTTCTTTACGGGTGATTCGTATTCTGGCGAATGGGTTAATGGACAGAGCTGTGGTGTTGGACAGCAGAGTTGCTCTGATGGGAGTCGATATGTTGGGCAGTTTAAGTGTGGCGTTAAGCATGGCATTGGTTGCTATCATTTCAGGTTTGTATGCTGTTTACTGTTTTACTAGTACTAGCTTGTGTTTCTGTTATTGAATTTGAATCTTGGGATTATCTTACTCTAGGTGTGTTTCCGTTTTTGAATTTGAAACTTGGGATGATCTTAGGAGCGTGCAGCTAGCCTCAAGTTAACTCCTTGTTTGATCCACAATACATGTTATTGGCTTTTAGTTTACTAGGTGTGATTCTTGGGAGAACTCTGATGGAGGATTGAAATGGGCTTATTTATCATTAGGAATTTCTAATTGTTATCTTACTATACAGTAAGTTGCTGAGTTCATGGAATTACTCAATGGAACAGTGAACTTATGGATTTTATATTTATGTGGAACTTTTGAAAGATGGTTCTAACTTATTGGCATTCTTCTGTTTTGCAGAAATGGAGATAGATATGCTGGTGAGTACTTTGGGGATAAAATCCATGGGTTTGGTGTTTATCACTTTGCTAACAGCCACTGCTACGAAGGTTCATGGTATGAAGGTCGCAAACAAGGTTATGGCATGTACACTTTTCGAAATGGTGATACAAGATGTGGAGAGTGGGATTCTGGCACTTTGAAAAATCAGTTATCCTTATCAACTGATTCAGTTATGCGTGCTGTTCAGGTATTGTGTTGTCATTTTCATGGCCAACATTCTATTTCTCCCTTATCTGCTAAGCATGTAGCCCCATGGCAACTGTTACAGAAATGGTCCTGAATTATATCTGTTATGCAGGCTGCTAGGAAAACAGCTAAGAGAGCCATTAACCTGAAAAGAGTTGAGGAGCAAGTGAACAAAGCAGTTCTGGCTGCAAATAGGGCTGCCACTGCAGCTCGAGTGGCTGCTGTTGTTGCAGTCAGGAACCAAGCTGAAAGCAAGTTTTGCAGCATTGACAACGTTTAAGTGGAGACCGGAAAACCTTTCCCTTGGAATTGTAAATTTTTTGCTACTAATTCTCTCCCACAACACAATGAGGCGCTCTTCCGGACCACGACAAACTCATCAGCCTGAAACATATCATCATCGTATGTCCGTAGTTTCAGTCGTACCCTACTGATAACTGTACAGAAGTCCTTATGTAGGGTAAAGCGAAAAAAATACAAATGAGAGTTATTATAAGTTATAATGGGCATGTAGGCCCCTTATCACAACACAACCTATCTTCATCTCATCTACATGTTGGTTTGGATTTGGTGGTGGCTGGATTGTTGGGTAGTGGGAGTGGAGTTGGAGAAGAGTCATCTTCCTCATCCATGATTGTGTCGTTGTTACAGTTATACCCTCTGCAGCTGCAGACTGCAGTAATTGAAGTGGTCTTATGATCTCCCTACCATTGGCCCCTGAACCTCATCATTTGTGTTTTAAACAACTTGATAGCAGTAGCAGCCTTATCTCCTCATCTCACATGGCCTCATATATTTAAATCATTACAATTCAAATCGTGACATTGGTTGTATGGATGTGGGTAGATGAAGATAGATCACCCAAACGCCAAGAATATAAAACAAAAGATTCCAAGCAAGTCGTGATAGTTAATTTGATATACAATGTAGTGTAGTTTAGCTAGAAGTAGTTGTAAGAAGCATTTGGATCCTTTATTTTGAGATTCGAGATAATGTTTGGGGACTGTTTTTAGTCATTGGTCGAAATGGCACAACTTACGATGTATCCCAGTACTAAAATCGACTTCATTTTACTGGGATGGGCTTGGCTTGGCTGGATCAGAGACTTCCAATGATTGGGCTTCTCTAGATCAAGCCCAGATCAAACCAAGCCCAACAGTCATCTTGTTCCATAAACATGCTCCTTAAGCCTGTCCTTAAACTTTGTATACATAGTATGATACTTGAGACTTCAGAACCTGCGTACACCGTTTTACAGCGAGTCAAAACGCATAATCCGTTAGACGTTAAAACCATATCTTAATAAAATATCAAAGCGACATCGTTATTGTAACACAATCGAAAGTGCAAATCTCTTTAAATAAGCTTCTAACGTAAACGCATAATTTGATAAAAAGGTTAGATTAAAGGAAGTAAAGTGGAAGTAAAGGCATGTTGGATATGATATAGAATGATACATGCAATGAAACTGTTGACCAAAGAATGATGAGTGAGTAAGTGTAGTTATGAATCATCTTCACCAAGCCATTACATGAAATCCCTTTCCATCCATTTCAAGCAACTCTTCTAATCCATTTCAGTTTCTTACACCAATTGATCAGTTGTTGTCTCTTCTTTTTTACTTTTCCTACTATTTCTTCTTTATTTTACGTGAACTAATTCGATGCGATCTTAAAAAAGTTCCAACTTTTAAAAGAAGAAACTCAAAATATGAGCTGAAATTATTTGATTTATGATAATTTTGAACCCACATGAAATTCTTATCAAGAGTGTGGATCAGTGCAATTTGACTGTTCCACTGATCCCAAATTGTTGCAAGCCTCGTTGGAATCCATACTGCAACTAGCTAGGGCTATCAGCAAATGGATTTTAATTCAAATTTATGATCAATGATTCCTAGTGGATTAATTATTGATTTTGTTTTACAAAAAGTTATGTCGGATTTTCGTGTACCGTATCTGCACGAAAATTAAAAACACATTCATAATTGATATGGATTAGTAATAATAATATACACGGATTCCATGATAACTGGAGAGATTGCATTTTGTTATAGTTGCAATTTCAAATAAACTAACAGATTACTAATGATGGGTCAAGTTCCTATGCGAACACATTTTGAGATTTAGTTGTTTACACTTTTGTTTTAACTGTCTATAAATTTTGATTAGCAAATGTGCATATTGACTTTTCACTAAAACACTAAATTTTAAAGGCAAATTTTTAAACCGTTGGATCATATGATTCAGGTCGCAAAGATCGTGCCACCTGTTTTGGTAGCAAATGAACTACACTCTAGTAATGATAGTGGTAATTAATTAATTAATTGATTAAGGCTAACAGCCCTAATTATTCAGGAGAAATTTTGTGAGATTAGGCATGATTGGAACCTTAATTTTATGTTTTAGGTCTTTTAGAAACATGTTGAAATTTCGTTAGGCAATGGATCTGATAGTTATTAGGCGATATTTAACAAACTTAGGCTCTTTTGCAACTATTCCAAATTTACACCATGCAGATTGGAAACAAAAGAATGCCAACATGTTTACAGACTCTAGTTTACATCTGTATGATGATCCAGCCTAATTCATCATGTTTAATTCGACATGTTTGAAAAAAGTATGTACCACTGATTATCAAATAATGTAACGTTACACTACTAATATTTGATCGATAAGTGGGACTCTCCCACACGTCATCCCATAATCGTTTGTACTCCATAATACGATCAGGTTGAGAGCTCTAGTGCTCTCCATCTCTTTCATTTCAAAAACCCTTTAAAAGGAGCTATTTATCATACCATTTGCTGCACTCTTCTCCTCAAACAATATCATATACTCTCTCTAGGGTTATCTCATTTTCAACTTAGTTACATAAGGCCATGGCCGAATATGAGAAATGCTTGAGCTCTTTCTTATCAGTGTTTGGCAAAGCTAAACCATATTTGTTCATGGTGGCTTTGCAGTTTGGAGCAGCTGGTATGTATATCATCACTATGATTACACTGAACCGTGGCATGAGCCGTTACGTCCTCATCGCTTATAGGAACTCCGTGGCTGCCCTTGTCCTTGCCCCGTTTGCTCTCTTATTCGAAAGGTTACAAAATTAATTCTACTCATAAAGTTATACACATCTTGCTCACTAGCTTCAGATATCTTGACAAGGCATATAGAATGCACTAGATTTTTTTGAATCAATCAGAAACTCGACTAGTCCCATTTTACTTGAGGAACTAAAAAAATTGATCAGATATAAAGTTGTCAACTTCTTGATTGGCAATTGGTTCCTTTAACTTTATTTGAGAAAAGGTAAAGAAAATAATTGTATGATCATTTGGGTATTTGATATTTATATCATTGAAATTATTCATTGCAGGAAAATAAGGCCAAAGATGACACTATGGGTGTTTTTGAGGATCATGGCATTAGGATTTCTTGAGTAAATACTAGCAACTTTTTCTCAGTAGTGAATTAAATCGAACATTCTTCGTTTTGGAAAATATTCAAGTGTTTAATTTTGTATGTGATGATGTTGTGCAGGCCTGTACTTGATCAGAACTTGGCTTACTTGGGAATGAAATACACTTCTGCTTCATATACTTCGGCCATAATGAACGCTGTTCCGGCCATTACCTTTGTCATTGCTGCAATTTGCAGGTATACATCAGACAGTGTTCTAATAGCCTTAATCCTTAAATGATGTGTGTCTGAACTTTGGTTAGATTTTTGTATTGTTAATGAAATAAAATTGTCAAAACAGGATGGAGCGTGTAAACATTAAGGAGTTACGGGGTCTGGCTAAGGTGGTCGGAACATTAGTAACTCTCATTGGAGCACTAGTGATGACATTGTACAAAGGTCCAGTCATGGAGTTTTTATCGTTCGGTGGGTCATCCAGCTCTGGTCCTCAAACTGGGTCCTCCGGCGATTCTTCAGGAAAACAATGGATTCTTGGCACAGCCTTGATCTTGATCGGATGTTGCGCGTGGTCTGCTTTCTACGTCTTGCAAGTAATACATACTTCATTTATATTCCCTTTGCCAAGATTTTGTGATCAGTTTATGTCATGATTTTTACTTACCATGTAATATGTGTATCCTTGTAGTCTTTGACTGTTAAGGCATACCCAGCTGAGCTTACTCTTTCAACGTTGATATGCTTGACCGGCGCATTGCAAACTTCAGCTCTTGCTATTGCCATGGAGCATCAGCCATCTGCTTGGGCAATTGGTTGGGACTCCAGGCTTCTAGCTCCTGTTTATACTGTAAGTTTAAATACCCTTTGGCAGGCCAATTTATCTCATTGTCAGCTACTAACATCCTTGAATGATTTGCAGGGGATAGTGAGCTCAGGGCTTACATATTATGTACAAGGACTTGTGATGAAGACAAGAGGACCGGTTTTTGTGACCGCATTTAATCCTCTGTGCATGATCATTGTTGCCATTCTTGGCTCCATCATTCTTTCTGAAAGAATTCATCTCGGAAGGTACGTAACTTCTTATGCTCTCAATCAATAATATTTACATTCATATGCACATTTTCCGCACACTTTTTATAAATAAGAAGTTATTAACTCGACGATTTATGTTCATTTCTTTGTGCTTCAGTGTCATCGGTGGCATCATCATCGCATTTGGCTTGTACTCCGTCGTTTGGGGCAAAAGTAACGAGTATAGTGTGCCAAAAGAGTCTCAAGTACTTCAGCTTCCGGTTGTCGATGCGGCCAAAGTCTCCGGAAATAATAACAATGCTGTTGAGGAGAAGCACTGCCAGAAGATTAATATTTGAGTATTAGTTACGAAAATTGTAAAAGGCTGGTCACTGGCCTGGTTTAATCAACAGCTTATTTTCATTTTCGGTCTTTTGCGACCACCGGATGCTGCCGGAGTTGGAGCTTTAATAGTAACCTTTACCTGATAAAATGCTGAACAGAAACTGCTTTAGATTTCCTTCTGTTGGATTCTCTATGTGAATATGACGATGTGTTTTGATCATCAGCAAACTCATTCTTCTTACATAGCATTGAATCAACCCACGAGTGATACCTAAATTGAACCGAACTTCACTGCAAGAGATTCGAATCAAACCGACGACTTACTAGTCAAACTCCGGTTCAATTAAAAGTTAGTTTAATTAAACGTGATTAGCTTAATACGCAACAGCTGATCTAATTATCTTCGATAGAAATTTAGGGTTTCGAAAATCGATAGATTTCACGAATCTATCAGAATCGGAGAATTGAATTCAAAAGATGGTCGGAGGTAGTCGTGAGGGCGATCGAGGTCGCGAAGACGGTGATGGAAGTAGCGGAGGTGGCTTGGTCGGCTATCGAACACCGACATAAAAATAATCATAATAATCATCAAGACGCTGCTGTTGACAGCAAGGTTGATTCGATGACATGTTTCGATTTGGAATTAGAGGCTCTACGATCGGAGAATCAACGGCTCAAAGGTTTGCTTCAGGAAAATCTCAAACTTTTACAGGATTTATCGCAATCGCCGCCTCTTTCCGTGGATTGCCCTCCCTATGTAAGACGATTTTTTTTGGTCTCATGATAATTTGTTTATAATCGTCAAGGCTAAGCTGATTTGTGTTTAGAATCTCAAATCTGAATATTGACATCTGTTATCCTGATGTAGTCAACTGTCATTTGCTTCAATCAGTTTATCAGTTTGTGCTCGGGTTTATAATCATATTTATTAGAGGATGAGAAATTAAGGAACATTTGTTTGATTTATTAGAAATGGAAGAAAATAAGTGATGGTGCTTTGAAATATTTTAGCTTGCAAAGAATGGGCATGTTTGATCTGATAATTATGGCATTTTAAGGTGTAACTATATATGTTTCTGACATTAGAATGATTTGTGAAACAGCTAACAAAATGGCAATGCTACTGGCTTGTTGTAAGATTTGAGTTAATGGATTTGATTTCGTGTTTTCTGTAAAGATGCACGTTTGGTGTATAATAAGCAAAACCATATCTTTGATGCAAAAAACTAGTTTACTATGATGGTAGTTTAAGAATGCCCACTTCAGGAAAACATTTGTGCTTAGCTACTATTGCTCCCAATTTTGCTAATCCTGTTTTGCATGTTGAATTTTCCAGCTACATGCTCATCTTCTTGAAACTGTGGACTCTACCAAATTTTTGGATAAGCTAAAAGCACTCCGTGAACAACATGTGGCTACAGGTGGGTTATCCTAAAAAGTTAAACCATGATTGTTGGATTCAAATCATTTTCATTCCTGTTTTTTTGTTCTCAGGTTTGTTTCAATCAGAATGGTAAATGTTTACATGGATTTTTATCTAGGTACAGACTTACAGTCAGCTGAGAGAGATACTTATAAATGTGGATCAGCAGGAACCAAGTTGGTGGGTTTGGGTAACAGATGAAATGGTTCCAAGTAATATTGAGGAAAAGAGTGAAATTGATAATGAAAATTATGTGGTCATTAGTCAGGAACATGTTGTGGATGGGGCTGCCAATTTTATGGCAAGATGCATTTTGTCAAACCCAAAAGCTCAGGCATGTTAATAATACTTACCGAACCTTGTTACCGATTGATTATACTCCTTTGTTTCTCACATGAGAATTTGAAATCGCAGAGCATACCTCCAGAAGAAATGCAGAAAGGTGTTTTACCACTTAGTTTTTGTTTTTGTCATTTTCAAGTCAAATTACATCAAATATGGTGTACTTTTTTCAGTGTTACTAATTTATTATTCATCTTCAATTTGTTTACCAGAAGGTCCAGAACTTGACCTGTCCTGAATGATCAATGTGTCATTTGGAATGATTTAAAAATCTGTAGCACAAAATCTCTATTCATTTGGATTGGAAACATACAGGCTCAGATAACCATTGTGACAGAATCTAAGGTTGCAACAACAGTCATTTGGAGTTGAAACATAATACAACAGGATTTAACAGACAATGGTAGGCACCTAGTTACTGATAGTGTGGTTCATGATGCTAGAACCAGGTCATGCTGAGAGTAAGATTAGTTTGATGATAGACTGCACAACGAACTAGTCAAAGAGGTAGTGTCAGAGGCAGTCCCTGAAGGTGCAATTACTGGAGGAAGTGATCCAGTTGAGGGAATAATCCCTGAGGAGCTGCGGCAGCCGGCAGGAGGTAACATTTGGTTCTCAATGGTCGGCGAGGAGAAAATTATAGTAATTTTAAATTTTAGTAATATCAATAAATTCACGACTTTTCTTGTTTCTTTTTATGCAAAAGAAATCCTATAAGTTTGTTAATTTGTGATTCGATTATGGAAATATATATTATTAGAAACATCAAATTCCAAATGCTAACGACTTTATATTTCTCTATATTTTTCCAAAACAGAACCATGCATATATATATTACAGATTGGAGCTGCTAGGGCTATTCGACACAGATGAAGAGAATCAGAAGGAATATGACAATGAGCAATCAGGAGAAGAGAATCAGAAGGAATATGACAATGAGCAATCAGGAGCTACCCCAACATGTGGTCAACCTTATTCTTCTCAAACTTCCTGTTCAAACGCTGTTGCGTTTTCGCAGCGTATCAAAAGAATGGAAGAGCATCATTGACAGCCAAAGTTTCCGTAAGGATCATTATATTCAGAACAAGAATAATAACAATACACCTTGTCTTGTTTTTATGGAAAAACAAACAAAATTATTTCATTATGCAACCATTGAGAATATGTCATGGTCTGAGGAATTTGTCGAACATCCTTTCTCGCAGACGAATTTGACTATTATAGTTCGTCTTCCTGTCATGGCATGATGTGTGTGACATACATTCACCGTGAGGAACACACGGCTGCCATATTTGTTTGGAATCCTGTTTTGAGGCAATGCCGGGAGATACCTTGGCCTGTAGTGTATGCCGAAGATGTGGTGACCTGACCTCATCGTTCATTGGTATGGGTTATGATCATGTTGCTGATGATTATAAGATTGTTGTCCATACTCATCACTGCATGGCATACGTTAATCGCACATATGTTATGTCCCTTAAAAGCAAGAATAAATGGCGTACAGTTGATTATGATTCAATACCTTGGGGATCTACTTATGAGGTTCCGGTGTCTGTTGATGGAGATGTGTATTGGATTAGCTACATTACTGACACTCAAATCAAGAAAAAGGATCACTGGATTTCATACAACCTTCCACAAAACTGGAAGGACTTGGTAATCAAGTTTAATGTAACAGATGCAAGATTAACATTCTTGCCTACCCCCAGATCTTGGAGATCTGAGATGGCCAAGAAATTAGATGTGTACAAAGGGGCACTTTGTTTATATAATTATGAATTCCCATATTTTCAATTTAATAGACAACATGGCGCACATATGTGGGCCATGTCTCAGGACAAAGACGGGAAAGCGACATGGAACAAAGTGATGGATGTTCCTATATTGCTGCCATTTTTACGAAACACTCTGGGATTAAAGCCTTGTGGTTTTACTATCAACGGAGATCTAATAATCCGCTCTACTAAAACCTTTATAATTTATCTATCCCAACAAGGAAGATTTGAACAAGTTGCTATTGGTGATCGTCATTTCGATATGGATTTTATGTTACCTCCTCCTGTGTATTTTATGCAAGGACCGTCCCTAATATTTCCAACAATTACTGAATAAGTTTTTTTTTCTGTTGCCAACAAATTTTATTTATTTTGTTTTCTTTCCCGTAAGGATAATTTAGTGATTGTCTTTTTATGTTAAAAGAGTTTAGGTAAATCATTAAAACAACGTTATTTTGGAAATAAGATCATGTGCGTGCACTAAAACTATTTGCTACAAGGTAAAACTATGTAATTTTAACAAACTATTTGCTATAAGGTAAAACATTGATAACTATTATTTTTCTACAAGAAACTAATTTTTATTAAATTTGTGAAATTAATATATAATTTAATATAGAATCCAACAGAACATCACGACAAGAGATTAGAATCAAACCGACGACTTTCTCGTCAAACTCCGGTTCAAATAAAAATTAGTTTAATTAAACGTGATTAGCTTAACACGCAACAGCTGATCTAATTATCTTCGATAGAAATCTAGGGTTTCGAAATTCGATTAATTTCAGGAATCGATCAGAAACGGAGAATTGAATTCAAAAGATGGTCGGAGGTAGTCGTGAGGCGATCGAGGTCGCCAAGACGGTAATGGAAGTAGCGGAGGTGGCTTGGTCGGCTATCGAACATCGACATAAAAATAATCATAATAATCATCAAGACGCTGCTGTTGACAACAACGTTGATTCGATGACGCGTTTCGATTTGGAATTAGAGGCTCTTCGATCAGAGAATCAACGGCTCAAAGGTTTGCTTCAGGAAAATCTCAAACTTTTACAGGATTTATCGCAATCGCCGCCTCTTTCCGTGGATTGCCCTCCCCATGTAAGATGATTATTTTGGTTTCATGATCATGTAGTTATGATTGTCAACACTAAGTAGATTTGTATTTAGATTCTCAAATCTGAATATGGACATCTTTAATCCAGATGCGGTAAACCTTTGTGGGAATGCCTGAATGTGTTTGATATTGGCGCGTCAATCTGTTTATCAGTTTTTGCTCGGGTTTATAATCAAATTTATTAGAGGATGAGAAAATAAGGAACATTATATTATATATGTTTCTGATACTAGACTGAATTGTGTAGCAGCTAACTATAATGGCATTGTCACGCTTCTACTGGCTTATTGTAAAATCTGAGTTATCTTTGGATTTGAATTCGTGTTTTTTGGTAGAGTTGTACTTTTCAGCAAAGTCTACGCATTATAGGACTAGGGTAAAACGTAGATTAGCAAAAATGAGATCTTTAATGTATTAAGATCTTCACCGTCATTAGTATTTTATATGACCCTCAAGTAAACCTATTGTGTTAAGCTACTAATGCTTCCAATTATTCTAAGCCTGTTTGTGCATATTGTACTATCAGCTCCATGCTCATCTTCTTGAAACTGTTGACTCTACCAAATTTTTGGGTAAGCTAAAAGCTCTCCATGCAGAACACGCTGCGACTGCTCTTTCCTTTCCATTCAAAGAGGCTACTGGTGGGTAATCCTAAATCATGATTATTGGAGTTGAATCATTTTTTATTTTGATTTTTATATCTCAGGTCTGTTTGAATCAGAATGGTAAATGAAAAATGATTACATGGATGTTTATCTAGGTACAGATTTGCAGTCAGCTGAGATCCTAATAAATGTGGATCAGAATGAACCCAGTTGGTGGGTATGGGTAACGGATGAAATGGTTCCAAGTAATATTGAGGAAAGAAGTGAAATTGATAATGAAAATTATGTGGTCATTAGTGAGGAGCATGTTGTGGATGGGGTTGCCAATTTTATGGCAAGATGCATTTTGGCAAACCCAAAAGCTCAGGCATGTTATTAAAATTACCGAACATTGTTACAAATTTCTTATTCCCTTTGTTTCTCACATGAAATTTGTAATTACAGAGCATACCTCCAGAAGAACTGCAAAAAGGTGTGCTTTACCTCTTAGTTTTTGTTTTCACCATTTGCTATGTCTAATTACATTGAAGATGGTGTATTTTCTGTTTTCATTGATACCAATTTATCCTTCTACTTATTTCTGTAAATATTTAGTTCTATCTGAAGCATTGGGAACCATGAACAAATTTGACAAGATGTTTCACATCTGGAATGCTGGAAAGATGTTTTATACACTTGCTACATGGGGAATGACCATTGCAGGGTAAGCTCACATATTACTTTCTGCTACGTTTTAGTTAATGTTAATTGTCTTCACATTATTTAGTGATTGGGTATTTGGATGCAATGGTTATTTCCTCAGGTTATACAAAAGCCGACATGTGTTGAAATTTGCTGCGAAGGGCGTTCATTACACTGGTAAAGTGGCCATGAAGCTTCTCTAAACCATTCAGTCATCATCATCTTTGTAAATACCACGAACATCACTTGCCTCTTGTGTGCTCACTTAATTCGTCTTCTTATTTATGATATAATGCCCAAGCCTAATTGTATTATAAATGTACTCTTTGTTCATTTCTGGATTTGCTTTTGTATTGATAGTATGTATAATGACACCACTATTTTATAGAGCTACATTGATCTTGTTCCAATGAGTAATTTTCAAACAAAACTAGCACAGCTCAACTTCTTTCATTAGGATTTATCCTTTTCAATTTGTTTAGCAGAACTCTACCTGGCAATAGGGTAAATATAATGTTTAATTAAGGATAAGATGAATGCTACAACAGCCCTACTACAATAGCAAATGTGAAGAACTTCCAATATCTGAAGCTGCCTTCTATCAGATGTTCAGTGTCTCACACATGGTAAAAAATCATCATTCAGTAAGTCTTATGAAAATCTCTAATCATTCGGAATCGAAACACACCGGATATACCTGCTTCCATCACATAACCTTAGTTTCTGAATCAAGGTTGCAACAGCAATCAATTGGAAATGAAACATACAAGGAAGGTTTCATAGACACTGCTGAGTTTCTAGTCACTGATGGTGTGACGCATGATGCAAGAAATTGCATGACACAATGAGCTGATGATTTCCAGATCAGGCTGAGACCAAGATTAGTGCGACCATAAATGATAGACAGCAGAGGGAACTTCTTAAAGAGGTAGTAGTATCAGAGGCAGGTTCTGGTGCATGTGTTGGAGCAAAATTTGGAAGTGATCCAGTGGCGGGAATGGTTCCTGGGTTTGTTGACACTCCACCAGCTGACTGAGGAGCTTGTGCAGGAGGTACCATTGCGTCCTCAATGGTCGGCAGCGCTTTAAAAGGAGGAAACAGTTGAGGTCCTGCATCATTTCAAACTCCAATAAGGGTCCCAAAATACTATAAATTATAACAGTAAAATAGCATAGGTAGAAGAAAATGCATTTCAAAAAATAAAGAGATTTAATCGATGACTGTTTCACTTGAATATGATTAATACTTAACTACCAAGTTGAATATTACCTGGACATTTTGGTTGAAGAGAAGTAACCAACCTGAAGAGAAAATAGTTTAAGAAAAGGGATCCAAGATGTAAAAAAACTTCATATTCTGGATTGTCGTATAAAAGGTTTATATAAACATAAAGAAAATAATTACCAAGTTGAGATGGTGCCATTGACATAGCCACTATAGTTACATGAAGTAACATTGCAACCTGCACTACTCTGCTGGTATGTAACATTTCCGATCATAAGGTTACTATTTTTGCATTGCATGCTTGAACAGGATACAGCAAGAGACGAGGGCATGCAGTAAAGCCTACAAATACAAGAAGACTGGTAAACTAAATATGCAAATGCTTTCCATCTCAACAAACCAACTATTAAAGGTATGTCATATGCAATTGTGGCCTTCATACTTGCGACTTCCAGCGACGCAACTGCATTGTACACAATGGCTTGAAGTTATTGCGTAACTTCCACTTGGTACAATCAAACCATAGTCAGAAGCTTGTCTAGGAAAATCAGATGCACAGGCTGCAAAATCAAAAAGAGTTGGATGTCAAGCATTCCCTAAATCATGCACGAAAAACAATACCAGATCTATCACTTTCATTCCGTAGGTCATCTGACAAATACAATGATAACTGTTCTTCAAGAACTCTCACGTCAAACAATCTCTAATTATAGAAACTGTGTATCATAAATTCTTACATAGAAGGATCACATGAGAAATGCAAAGATAAAGTCTTTGTATAATTATAACTCTGATAGATGTAATGCATTCAAGCCATTGTCTCTTACGAATAACCTCAAACTCAATTTTAAAAAAGACTCCAATACCTGATAAAGGAACCTCAAGTATATCACCAAAGGAAATATCAGGACTTCCGAGAGAATTCACATTCATCAAATCAGTAGCAGTAGTCTGATACCTCGCTGCAATCCCACTCAAACTATCCTCCCATTTCACAACATAAGTCAAATAAACAGCAGGCAACGTATTATGATTCCCATTAAAACAAGAACAAGGCAAAGGCACAACCAGCGAAACTCCCACGTCCAAAACCACCTCAGGATCCTTAACCACATTCTTATTCGCTTCCTGCAGCTGAGCAGCAGACACCAACCCACCAAAAACCTCAGTGGCAATATAATGAAGGGAATCGTAAGGCTGAGTCTTGTAACGGGTTGACACAGATTTACGAATACCATCGACGCAGGAGCAAGTGATGGGGATTTTGAGGAAGAGTTGGGAGGAGAGGATGTAGTTTTCTACATCTGGGTATGAGACGTCGATGGAGTTGGCGGAGAGGAGAGCGATTGGGTCTATCTGGAAGAGTGAAGCGAGCTCTGAGACTTTGAGGGGTGTGTAGAGTGTGTAACCGAGTAGAGTGTTGCAGGCGTTGCAAGGCTCGATTGTTGATTTGGCGGAAGCTGACGTCAGGAGGAGCAGGAGGAGCCAAGTTGGCATTTTGAGACTGGGATCAGACACTATGTTGATATTTTCAAGGGGAGTTGGAAACTAGGGTTTTACCGGAGAGGAGTGGAGCTGAGGTCGTGTCTGACTGCTTTGCGTTCGTTGTTTTCAAAAAGTATGGTGCTGTGTCTCCATTGAGGTTGAAAATACGTACAATACTTTTCATGTTACTTTTTCCAGAAAACCAATTTCAAAAAGTATTGGAGATAACATTAAAGAAGATCAATTAGACAAATCTATCAAAAGTATTGAATTAACAATGTCTAATTGGAGAAAAGAATATAGAAGAGAAAATAATTATAGAAGACTACAGCGAAGTGGAGACTGGAGAGCGGATTATTTAAAACCTAGAGTTAAGTTTGAGACTCTAAGACCCAGGCAAATAAAGTCAAAATGTGCAAATACTACAATCAAAAGTGCAAATAATAAAGAGAAAAAAAATGCATCTTTGCACTTGAAATCGCAAAGAAACTGCACTCTAGAGAAGTGTGACAATGAGGAGAAGAAAATATTATCCTAGATTATTCTAGAGTCATTAATTATGATAGTATGATTAAAATCATACTAGTCATTCATTAGTAATGGTCACTAGTATAAATAGGAATGAAGTTGAGTCAGCAGTATAAAAGATTCTCCTTTAAATAATAAAATCTATCTCGAGTAAGATGAGCAACTTAACACACGTATGACCGTAGAATTTTATTTATTTTGTTTTGTTTTCCGTTTGATTAAAAACATGTGTTTTATATTGAAATTACTTTCTTAAGAACGTCGAGACTTCTCATAAATACCCGCTCCGTCATGATAATTCATTAAAAGAATTTTAGTAAATTGTTAAAACAATGTATTTTTAAGGGAAAATTACAAAAACATCACCTGGACTACCACCCAATTTCAAAGTGAGGACCGAACTATCATAATTTTCAATTCACTACTTTTGGACTAAATTGCATAGTTTAGTTTAACACCGTTAGGGCTAGCGACGTTAAATATAATTTCATACTCAATCAACATCTAAATTCATACTAAATTGCAAATTTGAATTGAGTTTATTAAAATAACCAAAAATTTAATTATATTTTCAAACAAGAAAATGTATGATAAATATAAAAGACATTTTAAAAATGTATGATACTTTAGATCAAACCACTACAATAAGTCAGGAGAACTCTGCTTGATTAATCAAAATTCAAAAAATCTGCATTCTTCGTCTAGATCTTATACATAAACATGGCCCAAATATTCAAATTTTGAAAATATAATTAAATTTTTGGTTATTTTAATAAACTCAATTCAAATTTGCAATTTAGTATGAATTTAGATGTTGATTGAGTATGAAATTATATTTAACGTCGCTAGCCCTAACGGTGTTAAACTAAACTATGCAATTTAGTCCAAAAGTAGTGAATTGAAAATTATGATAGTCTGGTCCTCAATTTGAAATTGTGTGGTAGTCCAGATGATGTTTTTGTAATTTTCCCTATTTTTAATAATGGCAACAAATGACAATACTGAATTTGAATCTGTTTATATAATGTAGTAAAGTTTATCTGGTTAACAAATGCTTCCACCACTAACAGATGAGGAAGTGAATCAGAACCACCGTTCAATGCTCGATTTCCCCAAGATGTTTCTTTTTCCTAGAAGTATTTTTTTCAACGGCATGTGAATAGATGTCAGATATTGATCCTTCTATCAGGATTATTATTCAGATTTCATGATATATTCCAGCAGATCAATTTTAGGGTTTCGGTATGATATATTTAGATGCGATGAATGGATGCTTTTTAAGATTAGGGTTTCAAGATTTTGAAATCTGCAGTGTTCAATTTCGGTTTTACTATGTGATTTGATTCGTTTAGATTTTGTATTCAATTTTAGACATGATGATATTGAATTTTAGTTTTACTAGGTATTAAACCTCACCTTGTGCGGGGTGAAGTTATATTTTGAGTAATTTTAAGTAATTTAAATTTGATATATTCAGTTTTATTTGAACAAAATTTGGAAATTGAAGAGATTTTAGCAAAATATTTTTGTTACCATAATTAAGTGGATCAAAACGAAAAGGAATATTTCGAGCATATTCCAAATTAACCTGGTGATGACAACTCATCAGAATCCTACGTGGACACTCTCGTTGAGTGACATGTAGGATTTGTGCTTCTCTTTTAATATATAGGGATATGATTATTCAAAAAAGCCAGCCAATCATTAAAAAGAAAAAAAGAATTCAAAATTCTTAAAAAATGACACATAGGCCAAATTGCTCACACGACGACACGTGTCCAATCATACTTCTCTTTTAATATATATATGATTTTATTAGATTCTTGATTATCTTCAGAATACGGATTCAGATCACATGCAGCAAAAGTTATTTGCTGCGAGACAAAACTACGTAGTTTTGTTAAAGGGTTCACTCAATATTACCTAAAGTTTTAGTAAATATCATCAAAACTACGTCGTTTTGGTACTCGCAGCAAATTGCTGCGCAGCACCGGATCCGGGTCCTCAGAATACTGTTACTATCCCAAAAAGCTAGGGCTAGATACTATGTGATTTGATTAGTTTGAGATTTTGTATTCAATTTTAGATATGATGATATTGAATTTTAGTTTTGATTTTATTAGATTTTTGATTATCTGCAAAAATACTGTCATAATCCCAAAAAGGCTAGGGTAGATACTATATTGAAAGAAGATTACATATCTCAGCTAATCAAAGAACTGGATTATTTAGGGATGCTTCAAACTAAGAAAGTTGCTGTGAATGGCGTTGTTACGTTAATTCAGGAAGGTAAATATTCTATGTATAGCATTAAGAATTGTCAGTTAACACAATTTGATTAAGTATGTTTGAATTTTTGATTCACCTTGCAGAGATTCGAACAAAACAGCGACGCTGCAATGCCCTTTATGTTCTCCCTGGAGCTGATATGGAAAGTCAGAGCTCCACTGGCTTGCATCATTTGGCATTTATTGAAGAAAAAAAAGATAGAGAAAGAAATGAAGCGCTTACGTATTCTTGATCTACAGCAGACACTAGCTCTAAACAAGCTAATGCTTGAAAATGTTAGATTCCAGATGGTCGGCCTTCTGATGCAGCCACCTGCATTTTACAGCATTATTAGCTCGGCTCCTTCTATTGAAAGAGGATATAAAAGATCAGATTTACAAAAAATTTCTTGAAACAAGTAAATAACTATTATCTAGAATGAATACATGAAGCAGAAGGGATCGTAACTGAATTCGAGTCCAGATTTATTTGCAATTTTATGAGAGCCGCAAAAAATGTGTTAATTAGAGAATGGATGAAGAGTCCTCTTTCCACTGAGTGTGAGCAGCTGAAATTGAAGCGTGCATTAACGTCATTCACCTGCGAAGTACTTGACTCAGGTTAGAGCTTCACCTCCCACCCTTCCATTCTTAATTTCTTAATGAAACAAATCTAATTTAACTATTTTGCAGAGCTGGCAATAAAAGATGTTGAGCATGTGGACCATAACAGAGCATTAGACAATGAAAAGAAGCTTTCAATGGATTTATTTGCTCTTATAAAGTTTGATTGCCCACATATAGTCAGAATTCTTGAAAAATGTATGTAGCTGTCAAACCTTTTGCATGCGAGGTATGCTTTTTTGAGATTTCTATTAAGGAGTGAGACCTTGAGACCCCATCATGGCCGTTTGTTGGATTTGCTTTTGGGTCTAGATTGTGTCACGTGGAGGTGAGAGAAATTCGAAATCGGAGGTGAGAGAAATTGCTGGTTTTGTTCTCTCACCTCCACGTGGCACAATCCGAACCCCAAAAGCAAATCCAACCAACGGTCATGATACGGTCTCAAAGTCTCACCCAATAGTAAGTCTCTCAAAGAGACCACCTCTTTTGCATGCTGCTACTGGTTTATTCAGTTACAGGGAACGAATATTTTATTGTTTTTTGCAGGTCTTGTTGAAACCAGAAGGAAATCAATGCCGGCCGAACTAATCACAAGTTTTAAATCAATTAATTCTTTGAATATCTCTCAGACATTTGAGCTGCTGGGAAATTTTTTGACGTGGCCAGAAGCACAGCGTTATCACTTCCTATTTCTTGGTGAACACTGAACAGAAGTCCATTTGATTTGGTTGCTATATGTTTGACTTAATGTGTTTGATATTGTTTTTTTAAAATTAATTGTTATTTTTTCACAGATTGTGAGGATTCACCAACTCATAGTTCAAGAAAACATGTTAAAAATTAATTGGGGTTTATGAAGTGAAGAAATTGAAAGAAGAATGGAAAACATTGGAATTTTTTGTGGACGATTTTAAATATATTGCTGAAAGGCTGAAAAAATGAAGATTACAAAGGAAGTGTAGAGAGCCAGATCATTTATGGGTTGACATTTTTTGTTCCTGCCATCTGCCAAATGATCACATGTAACGCAACAATGATTTTTACAATTCTCACATTTCAGTTTTGTGATACGTGATTTTAACTGACGAATAGTCATAGCTGAGGGCATCCGCACCCATGTCATTCTTGATGAGAAATAGTTTTTAGAGCAATTGCTTGTGGAGATAGAAATTGCTCCAAGGAATGCTCCTTGAGTAATTCTTTAAGCAATTATGCTCAAATACAAGGCATATTTGAAAAAATTTCTCATGGAGAATTTTCTCCACAAGCAATTCATGGGTGAAAAAATCTGGAATAGAATTGCTTCATGAAAAATCTCTCATGGAAAACTTCACGGGTGCGGATGCCCTGAAGCATCTAATCCTGCTTCTAATAGTAGTACAAAAATTAAAATTAAAATTATTCGAAAATAGAGAAGAAATTCAATTGTTGTCGTTTACGAATAAAGCACGCCACACGACGTCGTTTGGCTTTCGGCTGTTTGGTTTTGGGTATGATTGATTCCAACCCCCTGCGAATTTAGGGCACTTTGTGAGTCACTCCGATTCCTGATTTCATCTTCTCAATATCAAACTTCATCTTTCCAACTCCGGGAAAACCAACCAGCTTGGGATTATGCTACCTGGTCAGTGTCTGTCTATTTTAATTGTTGCTATTTTAGTTGTGAATTTTTGAATTTATTTGAAGTAAATCGGTGCAGCAGCGGAGGATGATGTTGTCGCTGGTGTGTCAAAGAGGAGGAAGAATAGGAGGAGAAAGCGTGAAAATGTTGTAGCGGATGATGCTTCGCGTTTGCAGAAAAAGGCGAGATATTTACTAATTAAAATAAAATTGGAGCAGAATTTGATTGAGGCTTATGCTGGAGAAGGATGGAAAGGTCAAAGGTAAATGATTTGAGAGGTCAACTCATACTTTGAATAATTTTTAATCTTCCGATTTCGGAGTATTGTGTTTATGTTTAACTTTTGAGATATTATGTTGACAGCTGAGGAGGCTTAATGTTGACTGTTATTTGCGAGTAGAGATTCTAAGTTTGTATTTTTTATATTAAAATTTTTACGTAGTTGAAGTTTATTGAACAGTCGTGAAAAGATTAGGCCGGAAAAGGAACTGCAGAGGGCGTATAAGCAGATTCGGAAGTGTAAACTAGGAATACGTGATGCAATTCGTCAATTGGAATTACTTGGTTCTGTTGGAAGTATTGAAGACTCTGTGATTGCTCCTGATGGATCAGTGCATCATGAACATGTAATCTCTTCGAGTTACTGCAAATAGAGGGTGTACTTTTGTATTCGAATTTCTCTAAAATTTATGTTCGCCGTTTGAGTTTTCTTCAAAACATAGGCATCTACCAAGAATTAAGTTCCTAATTTACTAAACCTCTAAGTGTAATTAAATGGGTGAACTTAAGATGAGAGCGGTCTTGAAAGTATACAAATTCTAGTTTAAGTATATGTTGCTCAAACATATCAACAGTACAATGACCATTTCTGTCTTTTTAATTATATGCAGATAATTTGTGCCAAGTGCAAGTTGCGAGAAGCATTTCCTGACAATGATATTATATTGTGTGATGGAATATGTAACTGTGCTTTTCACCAAATGTGTCTTGACCCTCCCCTGTCTACAGAAAACAGTATGTGCATGTAATCTCCCTGTGTTCATTTGGTATCTAGTTTGAACCCCAACCTGCATTCTCACTGGGACGTAATGCTGCTTTATTTTCCAGTCCCTCCTGAAGATCAAGGATGGTTTTGCAAGTTTTGCCAGTGCAGAATGGACATTATCGATGTGATGAATGCACATTTGGGCACACAAATCCCTGCAGGTAGTCGTTGGCAGGTAAAATATCCTCTTAATATTCAGCCTCAGTATTTTGTTTCATTTGTTGGATTTGTTCATACTTTGCTCAACTCTCATTACCACTGAAAGTCCTGAAACGCTGTAAGAGTATTGCATCTTATTTTCTTCCGAAAGTGACTTTGTTTTAAAGTTATTTGCTGCCTGCTATAAGATGAGTAATGCTTGACATTCCCTTTAAAAAAAGAAAAAAATGCTTGACATTCCCTCAACTTTTTTTTTCATTGATAGGATATCTTCAGTGAAGAAGCTGGTGTTGTTGACGGAGCTGATGGTTCACTACATAATGCCGAAGTAGAGTGGCCATCGGATGATTCTGCTGATGATGATTATGATCCTGAAAAGAACGACTGTAGCTGTAGCACCAGCCGCATACAAGCTGAAGAAAGCTCTTCGATTATCAGAAGTGATTCTGTCAGTGTCAGCTGGTCATATGAAGAGGAGGCCTTTTCAGATTTGGGAGGGTCTCCTCAGAGTGGCATGCCTCCTGAAACAAATTCAGAACGCATCAAAAGTTGTGCAGATTCGCCCGGTAATACCTCTGATATGATGGTAGTGGGCAGTAGGCAAAGAAGGGCAGTCGATTACAGACAATTATATTTCGTGAGTTCTTATATTTCCGTACCTTGTCAGTTGTCAAAGAAGCTTTGATTACCGTTGTCACACCTGATTCACCTAGTTCTTCTTTTTCTATAATTCTATGTCATTTAGAACTTTTTTATTTAAACGTTTACTATCAGGAAATGTTTGGCAAGGATCCTCATGGGAATGAACCTGCTAGTGAAGATGAAGATTGGGGCCCTGGTAAGAGGAAACAGAAAGAAAAAGAGTCTTACGCAGCTAGCAATCTTACAGCTCTATTTTCCTGCAAAAAGAAAGCCATTAATGAAACTGTCAAAGTCAAAGGGGCAGAGCAAGTGTCACACGCAAAAAGGCCATTTTGCAGAATGCCTCCTGATGCCGTCGAGGTATATAAACTGTTTTGATTCAGTAGCTGACATTCATTTATTGCAGAGTAAGTTTGGCATGTTTTCTCAATGTCATGATGACGTTCTCATTACTTATTAACCTGTGGAATTTAGTCTAAATGTGGTTAATTTCCTCAAATAATATAAGCTGCATATTATTAGTATATGATCCCTCTCTCATTTTGGTTTTTGTCTGTTGTTTTTAACCAGAAGTTGCGTCAAGTGTTTGCTGAGGACGAATTACCCTCTAAATCTGTAAGGGAGAATCTTTCGAAGTTATTGGGGATAAGTTCAGAAAAGGTAACAGCAACGGGTGAGAAAATCAGCAAAAATGATCTATCTTGAAGTCTGATTAATGACGTGCAATGCATTATTATTGTGGTCTATCTGAATATGTTGTGAAACATATATATAATAATTAGGAACCTAAGTATAGGAAACAAAATTTGACCACCACAAATTCTACAATACCATTGATTATGATTTGTTCTATTTGCCATCTCATTACGATCTTTGAAGCCTACGACTTCTTGTAGGTTAACAAGTGGTTCAAGAATGCCCGTTACCTTGCACTTAGAGACAGAAAGGTGATTTTATGCAGTCTTTGCTTGTATGCATTTTTCACGTGTCTCAGTGGTATAACTATGTTTAATTATTTCTTTTCGGGTTGTGTTTTTTTCATGATGTACATCATTGGACTCTTAAGTCACTAATGCCAGAGAATTCATGTCTATTCCGGCAGGACATAGGCACTTAGTTGTGTATTGTTACGGTTTCCCCATACAGTTTTTTAGGTTTCTGACATTCCTTCTCATAATTTACTGGAATGGATTTGGGAAACTGGTTAGAGTCTTATTTTTTGTCTTTTGTAAATGTCATTAACATCATGCCAGCACTTGGTGATTGAAAACCTGTTGAAGACTTCAATACTATATAATATATATATCTTTGTAGTGTATAGATTTCTAAATCACTTATATATCTCTGTATGAGAGAAAGTATGGATATTATATCATAATATGGGTCTTTTAAGGTTGTTATTAAAACGACAAAAGAAAAAGGGGCAAGTGAGACAGTGAGAGAGATCTACAACCACCACAATTACTTCTAAGACTTGCCCAAGTACATTCCTAAATTGCACTTGTTGTCTAAATATTAGTTGTTTCAGCTCAGTTGTTTCAACTGAATGCTTGTAGCTCGTATATAATTCATATACTTTTTAAGCGATGTCTTTTTCTTCTACTGAATGGTCTAATTGTTGTTCATCTGAAGCTGAAGGGTGCATTAGGATTTCCTAATCCAAAGCGCACTTGCATTGATGAACCTCAGCTAAAGATGCAATGTGAACATAATACATTATCTTGTGTCGGGGCTCTAAAAGATGTGTCATCGAAGTTGCATCATAGATCAATTACGAAACAAGATGGCTACAGAGTACGCTTGGAGAGCAACCTGAGAAAGAAAAGGAGGCATCGGAAAGCCTTGCTGGGACTGTCCAGTACCAGCAAAAAGGTATCGTTGCATAATGAATTATGTAATTATAATATTTTGGGATTATTATGGTCCACCTAACTTGCTCATGATTGTCTTATATGGTTAAAAGTAAAATAATTTCAAGTATATTGGTTCATATCCAAGAAACTGTAGTTAAGACGACTGTAATATTGCCATTTTATTAGATGATATGCAGAAGCCTATATGCATCCGCGTGGTTTACATTCTTTTGTTGCTGTTGGAGTACTTGAACAATCTTAATGCAAACTTTATTATTTTGAAATTCTATGCTTACTTCCTATCCGGAGGCCTTATTAATTTATAGCAATTGTTTCATAATCTTGGTAGTTGTTATCACGAGTAGGTTCCAAATCATAGTCGGAAATTTTATTGAACTTGCCTTTACTGTATAAACACAAAAATATGATCACTAGCGTCTCAATTTGGTGGCTCCCATTTCCAATTCCAGGTGATTGTGGACTTTAATGAAGACGTAAGTTTGAAGCAGCAGCTGCAGCTTCTAAAATCCACTGCAAAGAGCAAAATATGGGGTCGCACGGATTTCAAAGAAATATCTGACAGTCAAGCCGCCACCAGAGTTGAAATGGAAATGGAAAGGTTGTGTACAATTAAGAATAAGGTGGATACTATGCTAGAAAATTTGACAGTGATGTTGAAGAAGCAGAAAAAAGACATTCACAAGGCTAATGGTCAGCAAAAACAGGCTGTGAATTATGTTCCTATAGCAGTGGTTAAGGAGAAGATTTAACTTGCTTCCTTTTCCACTTTCTACTAGAAGTTGGTAGCCTTAGTTGAAAAACAACATTCTGATGTTCATTTATGATGAAATTTTTTCTGGGAAGTCTTTGTTTATGCATAACTTATGGTGGGGTCATGTGTCACATGTCTACATACTAAATACAAGCTTTACAAGTCCCTTAAGGAGCAGACACACATATTTGAAAGGAAAAATGATAATGTTTAGCTGTGAAGAGTAAGGTTCTAAGAGTACACATAAATATATGTGAGACGGTGAGACATGATCTCAACCGTTGATTACTAATAATTCAACGGATGAAATTTGATTCAAAAAAGTAACCGTCACTCTCAACCGTTAGGGTTTTTTGCAAATCCAACCGCCCATTATATAAAAATCAATTTTAATCTCAACCGTATATTAATCTAATCTAATGGTTGAGATTTCGTTATTCCGTCTCACAAATACTTAATGTCCTTCTAGAACTTAACCCTAGCTGTAAATATAATCAAATAACCACTAATGTGCTTGTCTTTTGCTATTTATAAAATGAGGCCATGATATAATGTCTTCCCTCAAACACTGGGGTACATACTAATGTCTACATGCTAAATTTGTGCCAACATCAAAGACTGGAGTATCAAGATAAGTTCTAAAAACACCACACAAAGAGACGACACTAACACTGGCATTTAGGGTTCATTGAAAGGAAATCCATGATCTGACCAAGTATTTTTGGCTACCTCGTTGTAATTTTCAATCTGTAGGAGGTGTTGCCTCAACATATGAGTCACTGTCATCTTCACTATCACCATATTCGTCTGTATCCATCCAGTTGCTAGGATGATGTATTTCTTTTAACCTGAAAGTATCATCAGCACTGATGACAATCCCGTCAAGAGAAGATACCAAGTTCAAAATTAACTTGTTCACATCATCCATTCTAAGTACTCTTGGAGAAGACAGATGTTCTTTAAAATGTCCAACTCTGCAAATCATTTTATAAGTATTTTTGACAAAACCTGCATGAAAATTTAAAACATTTATTTCAATAAATTAATATTAAAATAATTTAATAGTTATGGACATAATATATACCTTCATTACATAAAATTTCCCACAAAATATTTGAGGGATTCCTATGATGGAAGGTTAAAATCATACTTTTCATCCTTTAAACAAAAATTGATACAATTAAAACGACATTTACCTTCAAAACTAAAGTGAGTGTAACATAAACATACATGGTTGTAGATCGTATAAAAAATACATCAATTAAAATTTCATAATTCAGATGATGAAAGATTAATGAATTTATTTGATGAACATGCTTCGAGTAGAAGATTCTTCCCTGTACTTATAAAAGAGTTAAAAGTTTGTATAAATCTTTCCAATTGAACACCCTTCATCTCAACCTTCATGGATTCTAAGGAATCCGATGAAAACGGCACAGTGTAATTAAAATTCACATCTTCAAATGATAAGTTTATTGTGTCAAATAAATCCTCAATGTCCTCGTATCTGACGAAGGGTATTTTCCATCAAGAGGCCAACAATGTAGGAAGGGAAAGAATTGCAACTAATAGTATAGGTTTTGCTTGTTATACCTACGTATCAAAATGTTAATATATGATTTAAAAACTCAGATTTTTGCTTTTAAAAAATGCACTAAACTGATATATACTTTGATTAGAATTTTACAGCATTTGATGGTATTGAATTGCAATAAAAGTCATATCAATCAGATTTAAAGAAACAAACTAGCTAAATTCTATACCAAGATCATTGTAAAAATTAAATAGTACAAAACTAAATTATCGAGCACAAAGAAATTTATCACACGTACTCGACTGAATACTAATCAAAGACCATCAACCCTATATCATAAAACCTAAACCCTCAGCCAAAATCAACCTGAGACCTTAAAGGGTTGAATTCAGTTTCCCTGCGGTAAACTTCCAGCCATATTCCGGTCAAAGACCGGTCATTATAATTCTATCTCCAAAATTGTTGGGATTTTGAATAAGGAAAAGAAATTTGTTGTCGAAAAGACGAAAACCATCTGCAATTACATGTTTAACACATCATATTTTAACTTTTTTATTTCCTACATCTCTCAAGAACTGGACAAACCTTATACTCAAGGCGGAGATGGATTCAGGAGGTTTGGAATCATCGACCTCTGAGACCAGACATCGGGTGGCTGATCGCTAGACTGCCACTCCTTGTGCCCGAAAAAAGTAATTTAGTGGCACGATTTGATCGGAATTGAATCAAGGGATGTTTTTAAGTCAAAGAAATCAAAGTGGTGATTTCGTTAAACTCGAGCTATCGTGAAGGTGTTTTTCAGCAAAAGATCCAAAGAAAAATATTAAAATAAAGAAGAGTCTAGAGAACTTGGAGACGTAAGGGAGAGAAAATAGATAAGCATGATAAATATTTTTCAAGACAACGTAATAATAATTGTTGGATCAAAATGATATTAGCCATTCATTAAAGAGGTGTAGTAGTATTAATAAGAGTCGTGTAATGTGGTGTTAACAACTTGAGTTGAGAGTGCCTAGAAGGTATGAAAGTCTACCCGACCTTATAATAATTTCTCTCTTCAATAATAAAATACGCATTGAATAAGTTGCGTACAAAAAAGAATTTTGCATACCTTCAATATTAAAATGGAAGTCACATCGAGAACACACAATATATAACTATGAAATTGATAAATCTTCATTACCATCTTTTGAAAGCCAAAATGTCCAATGAAAATGTTCACAAAATATGAAAACAAAAGTTTGATTAAGTATGCGGCATCAACTCAGTAATATATAGCTCATCACACAAAATTTTACGCCAAACATATGACGGATTCCGATGATGGAAAGTTAAAATCATACTTTCCGTCCTTGCAACAAATTTTAACATTGTGCAAACACCATACAAAATAAATTCAGTAATCAAAACATTACACAATACATAAATAAAAATTGATACAATTAAAATGACATCTACATTCAAAACTAAAGTGAGTGTAACATGATGAGGAACAATGAAAATATAAAATCAGACTCACACATGGTTGTAGATCGTTTAACTCAACTTCATCTCAACCTTTATGAATTCTAAAGAATCAGATGAAAAACGTAAAATTCACATCTTCAAATGATAACTTTATTGTGTTAAGTAAAGCCTCAATGTCCTCATGTTTGACAATCCAAAGTTTTGGGTATTTTCCATCAAGAGGCCAATAATGCAATAAGGGAAAAGAAATGCAACTGATAGTATATGTTTTGTTTATTGTATCTGAATCAAAATGTTAACATGTGACTTAAAAAAACTTAGATTTTTGCTTCTTAAAAAATGAACTAAAATGATATATACTTTGATGAGAATTTTAACAACATTTGATGGTATTGAGTTGCAATTAAAATCATATTAATTGGATTTCAAGAAACAAACTAACCAAATCTTATACACAACTTCAAAATAAATCGATTCTAGCCTCAACATACAAGCATGATATCAACATCAAAGTTCAGCACAATACTTCTTATTCTCAACCAATGTCTTAAAGATGCCAAAATATAGTATATATAATTGATTAGGCCATTCTTGATTTTTGAAAAATTAGCTAATAGTAGATAATATTTACAAATACAGAAAACAGAAAATCATACAAATAAGTAATTAGTTTTAAAATAAAAGTATTAGCCATTAAAATTAACAAATATACTCCGAACTACATAAAATCAGCAATACAAGCAAACTAAGAGTAATGCTCTTTTGAGACCCTCAATTTTGGGTGAGACCCTGAGACCCCAATCATGACCGTTGATTGAGTTTGCTTTTAGGGTCCAGATTGTGCCACGTGGAGGTGAGAGAACAAAAGCAACAATTTCTCTCACCTCCGATTTTTGAATTTCTCTAACCTCCACCTGGCACAATCTGGACCCCAAAAGCAAACCCAATCAACGGCCATGATTGGGGTCTCAGGGTCTCACCCAATAGCAAGGGTTTCAAAAGAGCATTACTCAGCAAACTAAAGCTTATCCCAATGGCAGAGCATTTTCAAATGTATTGTTGTGGCATTCGAGCAAATTCTCAGCCTCAACGCTAATAATCATTTGGAGAAAATTGCTAATAAAGCTTCTTGCGGTTTATTAGTAGTAAGATTAGTTTCCTATAATTTTGCATGTCAGTACAATCACTAAAAACTGTTAGTAGACTTCAATTCTTTACAATACTTGCTAGATAGAACTAACCACAACTATAATAACATAATTTGTACCAATAAAACATTACGATTCATCAGTTTTTTGTCCTCTCCCACGCCTTTTGTTTTTGTGTTTTTTCACAATGTGAACTTCTTTTTCACCACTTTTTTATATTTTGTTTTTGTGAGACGGAAGGAATAAATCTTAATCGTTAATTTTATTAATCTGATGGTTGAGATTAAATTAATTTTTAATTAAATATATGACTGATTGATTTTGTAGAAAACAGTTAAATTTAACGATTATTTTAAATTAAAATATTAAAAATTAAAATCGCATCTTACAATCTCACAAGAACATAATTATCCTTAAATCTTTTCTCGTAGAATAGATAATCAAATTTAAAGCAGTGCCGAATTAGATTAAATGACAAAATTTGCAAAGGTTTGGTCAAAGTCAACACCTTCACCTGGTGAAGCAGACTTTTGTTCTTGTCGAAGCAACCTCTGGAATCCGAGTGCCGCCACATCTGCGATTAGTTATCGAAACACGACATGGCTTACGTGGATCACGCATTCTCAATCTCCGATGAAGACATAATGATCGAAACATCTTACATGGTTAACAACAAACCTCCCATTAAGGAGATCGGTGTGGCCGTCTCTCTTCTCGTTTTCGGAACCCTAGGCATCGTTTTAGGGATTTTCATGGCTGCCAATCGAATCGGCGGCGACTCAGCTCACGGTATAGTTCAATACGTTGTTTAGTCTACTTAATTAGTTAGGGTTTAATTTAGGGTTTTTCTGTATTTGTTGCTTTTGGACTGATTAGTTGAAATGATGTAGGGTTTTTCTGTATTTGTTGCTTTTGGACTGATTAGTTGAAATGATGTAGGGATTTTCTTTGCGGTGCTTGGAGTGATTCTGTTTGTACCGGGATTTTACTACACGCGGATTGCTTATTATGCGTACAAGGGGTATAAGGGATTCTCCTTCTCCAACATTCTGCCTGTTTAACACTTGTTATTTTGAACAGAATCTATGGCTCTGAGTCTTATGATATATTATTGTACATTCCTTCACCAACTCGCTCGCTTGTTTGATTTTTGTTGGGTTAGCGTATTTTGTATGCTGAGTATATCTGTGATATGAAGCTTTTCCTTCTCAGTTAATCATATCAAGTGTTTATTTGGACGTTGTGATTCAGCTTTGCTTGCTTTACCAGGGTTTTGTGTGCTTTATGATGTATATAACATTTAGCTTGTTTTGCCATCATCCTTTAGCATCTTGAATATTGATTGCCCCCTTTAACTTGCAATCTTGATTGGCAATTCAGAATTTATTGCTGCAAACTTAAATTGTAAGAAAAGCAGGTTTTGCCTGCATTGGAGTTGTTTTGCCGAAATCAAGTTCAGCCTCCAATGGAGGTGATTGCCAATAAATGCATTGAATTTCCGTTTGTGTAAATCAGAATCCTTATCAACATTCTTATTTGTTTGTGTTAATCAGAATCCTTAGCAACATTCTTATTCGTTTGTAAGCTTATAATACATTTCATGGTTTATACCTGATTTATGTTTTGCTGGCTTGCTGCTTATGCATTGATCAGTCCATATTTGTATCTCTTTTCCGAGAATGCCAAAGCTTTGTTTGATTTTCATGATGATGAGTATGAGCAGATGGTTCGTGTTGAGGCTGCTGTTATTTGTATTGGCACACATTACACTGAAATCATAGTTCAGATAATCTACTGTAATCTGGATCAGATAATGCTTCTCAGCTCTCCCTACTCTGTCATTTCAGATTTGAATCAATTTGGTAAGCTAACTGCTAACTACCGTTATTTGAGTTGCATCAAGTACTGATCATGACAGTTTCTGCAACAGTTTGTCAGGAGATCTATGGGTTGAAACCTGACTGAAGTGAAGCACTCAATTTTTGCTGGACGAGAGAATCTCTTTGTTCTTGTTTAGGAGTTATGATAATGTAACTTCAAATTTCTTTTACTCGTTTATATTCAAATTTCCAACATGTCGAATCCTTCTTGAATATATGTACGGTCTGTATTGCATACGTTCACACGTGTCTTACTGTCAGTGCCAGCAATCATCTTGTGCTGTGCATGCAAGTTGTAATTTGCGAACGTGGTATTTTACATTCATACAAAATATTTTGTTCTCTTTCGACCAATAATGGTAGCTGAACTAGTGGTTTTGAGTCGATTCTCGACGGACCACCACGTCTTGTTTGTATTTTCTGACACACCGCACTCGCCACTCACCAAAGTTGTCTTGCATATTGTCCAGGCCACCACGTAATGCCACTGAATCCACACATCCATGCAATTGCATCAAATTCAAGCCGTGTAAACGGTTGGACGACTGCGTCGTGCTCGATAGCAAATCCATCCACGCAGCTCAAGATCTAGTAACTGTCTAACACTTTAATTTCGCATCATGTGTTTCATATTGAGTAAAGTAGCCTTGTTAGCCTATATGGCATTGTGGCCTCCATATATAATTGCTACATGAATTGAGGTGGGCCCAGCTCCGATTCATATGTGCCGACTAGAAAGTATAAAGTAGAAATAAGAACCACGTTCACCTTCAATTCATCAATCATTATCAGAATTTTTTTTATCAGATCAATCATTATCAATTTGCTTCACATCAATGAGTGTGTCCATTTCCAATACATCTCAAAATTATTATTACTCCCTCCGTCCCATTATTAATGTCTCATTTCCTTTTTGGTGTCTCAAAATTATATTTCCATTTCTAAATCTTACCATAAATAGACATATCATTTTTAGTTTTCCACCACATATTTCTCTTCTCTCTTTCTTTTTCACCACTTATTATCTATCAAATCACTTTTTTCTCTTTCATCACCACACAACTATTTATTTTACTTCTTTTTTCATTCCTTAAAAACCGTGCAAAAAATCAAATAAGACATAAGTTATGGGACGGAGGAAGTATTATGTTTACAGATATACAATGTGACAAGTATAACATGTGTTAGGTCGAGCTACAAAATCAATATAAATGAAAATGGGATAAGTGCATGAGAGACGTCGAAATTTATGATACTAAATGACTTAACATCAATCGTTAATTTTGATAATCTGATAGTTGAGATTAAAACTAGTTTTAAATAAATTTATCGATTAGATTTACAAAAAACACGTGACGGTTAGAGGTGAATATATTTTTACTTTAAATTTTATCCGTTGAATTATCATTATAAATCAATGATCGAGATCAACTTCAATAATCTTACATAAATTTGATGATCCTCCTTCAACTTTTCCCAAATGAAAATAATAATAATTGTGAATTGTACACCATTCAGTTGCATCCATTGATTTCCGAACAGTCCATTCTCATTCTCCGGCCTTTCTCCTGCGTAATAATTTGATGCATTATTGTCCCGATTCAACCAATGTCGACACCTTTCCGAAAGTAGTTTGGTTTTATGGAATAGATGGACTAGAATCACTAGGACTTTTTCTTGTGTTCATTTACTATTAATGGGCAAGAGTAAAATATCAAAGAGCATGAGTATTTAAGATTGCGAGACTCAATATCAATAGTTAGTTATAAATAAATTAACTCAACAGTATTCCGTTTAAAAATAACATGTAAACTTAAAGTAACATAATTATATTATAACTTAAGATACACAGTTTTATTTTTTGGTGCAAAGTGTTATTTATACTATCAAACCGCAATCCGTGGTTAGGTGGGAAAAGATGGATCATTTACGATCCCATTATTAACCTACAACCCTTGCGACCTCCTGCAAATACCATTCAGTTAATTTTCATTTGATCATCTCAGCCCTACACCTGTCAGTGCAAAAGTGCATATACTCTATTTTATGCCACGTGGCATTATCGTATGTGCATTTACACTAAATTTCGACCGTCCAATTGCCACTCGGGTCGGAGGGACTCGGTGTGGGCATTCGAGTTTTGTCGATACATTCCAATCCGAACTATCAATTTAAACAACGCCTGCTTCCACATTTCTCTGAACCAAATCCGACGAAGAAGAAGAAACAGTCTCTCATTCCAACTCTTCTTCTTCGTCGTCTTCCGCCGCATCAAATGGGCAACGGATCTGAAGCTATGAATCTATCGCCGCTAGACACACTTTCCGCTCTACTCACCGGTCGAACCGACGTCGTTTTAACACCTCAGGAAGTTCAGATTTTCACGATTCTCACTACGTCAGTCGCTGTTTTGATCGGCTGTGTTTTACTACTAGTCTGGCGGAGGTCTGGTTCTGGAAAGTCTAGAATTGTTGAGCCGGTGAAGCCGTTGGTTTTCAAAGAGGAGGTCGAGGAGGTCGATGATGGTAAGAAGAAGGTTACTATTTTCTATGGTACGCAGACTGGTACTGCTGAAGGATTTGCCAAGGTATGCTTTCATTTTTATGCACTGAATTTGACTCAATTGACGCTTACTGACGGATCTGAGTGTTGGTTGTGTAGGCACTGGCTGAAGAGGCTAAAGCCAGATATGATAAGGCTGTGTTCAAAGTTGTTGATTTGGTATCCATAGTTTCACCGCCTTTTCCCTCTTGTAAAATGCCTGAATATGATTGCCTTTCTAAATGGATTTTATGTGGAATTGTGCAGGATGACTATGCTGCGGACGATGATGAGTATTTGGCAAAGCTTAAGAAAGAAACCATAGCTTTCTTCTTTCTGGCCACGTGAGTTTTTCTTCTCGGGTTTCCCTTGCTATCTATAGCTTGTTGATAGTATTGCTTAAGTTGTGAATTTTGGATATTTAATTGATGCAGATACGGGGATGGAGAACCAACTGATAATGCAGCCAGATTCTACAAGTGGTTTACTGAGGTAGGATTTTTGAAATGAAATCCACATTTTTTAAATTTTTGATTGTATGCAGTCCGAAAGCATCATTTGGCTAATAACCATTTTTTCTTTTGTTGCAGGGTGGAGAAGATGGAGGTCAGTGGGCTGAAGCACTTCAATTTGGAGTATTTGGCCTTGGTAATAGACAGTATGAGCACTTCAACAAGGTTCAAAATCCTTTTTCAATTAGTCCCTCCCTTACTCCCATTTGAAAAGTGTCAATATTTCAGAAATCTTACCTTCATTTGGTTATCTGATGTGATAAATTTGTTGTTGAAACAGATTGCGAAGGTGGTTGATGACTCTCTCGTTGAGCGAGGTGCAGTCTGAAACCTTTCATCCCTATATTCTCATCTCTCAGAAATCTTATGCACTTCAGATACATATGCTTATTGACTCCAGAGTTCAGATACATTTGCTCTATATTGACATGCTTTGAAACTATAATTTCATTGCTTGATTGCTTGCTGCCTCGCTGACAGTGTACGCGACTTTCATTGTTAGAAATATCACTAAGCTAACCCGGGCTCCATCATCACTTCAAGATGCTGCTTCCAACTACTTATTGAGCGGTCAAAACTTATTGTAACTTATCTCATGAATTCACTTGTTCCAGGTGGGAAACGCATTGTCCCAGTAGGTCTTGGAGATGATGATCAGTGTATTGAAGATGATTTCACTGCGTGGTATGTTTCAATTCAAACGTCTAAGATGCTTCTCTTCATACTCGGTATTTAAAAAGAGTCCAGCTTTAAGTACAAACTATGTGATGCAGGAAAGAATTGGTGTGGCCTGAGCTAGATCAGCTTATTCGGGATGATGATAATGCTTCATCAGTGTCAACACCTTACACTGCTGCTATACTGGAGTACCGAGTGGTGTTGCATGAGAAGGAAGATTCACTAAAGAGCTGGGGCAGTACAAATGGCCATTCAGCCCATGACGCTCATCATCCATGGAGGTAGTATAAGAAAGAGTATATGATACTACTCTATTGCATTTTTTTGTTGCACCTTTTATTTCATGTCCAAGAATTAAACAATATTTTTGTTACATGAAGATCCAATGTGGCAGTCAGAAGGGAACTTCACACTCCTTTATCTGATAGATCATGCACCCATTTGGAGTTTGACATCTCTGGGAGTGGAATAAGGTCAGTTGCTTACTCTTTGTTGATTCCTTTTGGATTCAAACTCTTAATAGTGTCAAATTAAATTGGTGATCTTACGATAAACTACCAGCTACGAAACTGGTGATCATGTTGGTGTATACTGTGAGAACCTGCCAGAAGTCGTGGAAGAAGCAGAAAAGCTGTTAGGGTGGTCGCCCGATACTTACTTCTCTGTGCACACTGACAAAGAGGATGGCACACCTCTTGCAGGAAGTTCTTTACCACCTCCTTTCCCTCCATGCACTACACGAGCAGCATTGACTCTTTATGCTGATTTATTGAGTTCACCAAAGAAGGTGAGATACTGACATTTTTGGTAACTGAATCAACGAAACCATATGTTGACATGCGTAGTTGGGTGATTTTGCTATTAAATGTGATTGTAGTCAGCATTGCTTGCACTCGCTGCCCATGCTTCTGATCCAAATGAAGCTGAGCGTCTAAAATACCTCGCATCCCCTGCTGGAAAGGTCTGCTCCTTTTTCAAAAATATAGTTTGGAATCATTCTGCATCTCTAGTTCAAACTAAATGCTAATTTGGTTACAGGACGAGTATTCTCGATGGATAGTTGCAAGTCATAGGAGCTTGCTTGAGGTGATGGCTGAATTTCCTTCCATAAAGCCATCTATTGGAGTTTTCTTTGCCTCGATTGCCCCACGTTTGCAACCAAGATATTATTCAATTTCATCGTCTCCCAAGTAAGTCTTATAATTGCATATACTTATAGCGTAATATGATAAGTCACTTGTGCTTTACTTGGTATTCCATCTGATTGTTTCAACTTGATTCCACATCAATATCATATCTCTCATCTTTGTTACGTTGGCCCTGCTTGAAATCATTAATGTCCCCTTTTTAAGTATCCTACAAGGTCCTGTACCTTTTTTCTTTCACATGTGGACTGGCTCGTTGGCTCACTGACCCTTTTATTTAACATGTTCTTTTTTTCGTTTTATTCGGGATCATGTTGATGCTAATATATTCAACTTCTCTTCAGATTTGCTCCATCCAGAATCCATGTATCTTGTGCATTAGTTTATGATAAAACACCAACAGGTAGAATTCACAAAGGGATATGCTCCACGTGGATGAAGGTAGCTCACCTTTCAGCTTTCTGTATGTACACATTTTGTGGCCTTTAGCTTGTTGCTTTAAATATTTTCTCTAATGATATTCCATATAGCGCAAAGTTGTAACTGAGGCTTGTGTAAATTCGCACAAAAGTTGTTAAACATCAGTTAACATTTGCTACTTTAGCATCTCTTACATAATCTTATTTTTTCTGCAGAATGCTGCTCCTTACGAGAGTTCAGCCCCTATTTATATTAGGCAGTCAAACTTCAGACTTCCAGCTGATCCTTTGGTTCCAATTATTATGATTGGACCGGGGACTGGATTGGCTCCTTTCAGAGGTTTTCTGCAGGTTTAATTTTGCTTAATTTTTTGCTTCTTATCGTTGAAGAAGCCTTGTTATTCTGGTGAGTAGACCAATAATATATTGAATTGTCCAATTCCAGGAAAGATCGGCTCTCAAGGACATGGGTACCAATCTGGGACCGTCTATTCTATTCTTCGGGTGCAGGAATAGGAATTTGGTATGTCAAGTTGTTAGGCTTTTACTTGAAGTATTTGATTTGCACATTCTTCTTGTTTTTCATGGAGGACTTCATTTATCAAAATGAACTCATTGAGTATGATTTCTTGTTTTTTCATGAAGGATTTCATCTATCAAGATGAACTCAATGAATATGTGAATAACGGTACACTTTCTGAACTCATTGTGGCTTTCTCTCGGGAGGGACCCACTAAAGAATATGTGCAAAACAAGATGATGGACAAGGTATCTAACTATGAAAGATGCATGGGTTGTTAACTCTTCGTCCTTCAACTTATTAATAATAAATGGCTAAATGCGTACAATGTTTTGCCATGCTCAGGCCCCTGCTATCTGGGAGATGATATCTCAGGGTGCTTATCTGTATGTATGTGGTGATGCAAAAGGCATGGCTAGGGATGTTCATCGAACTCTTCATACCATTGCACAGGAGCAGGTCTGATTCTTCTCACTGCAACCCACTTATGTCTCCTGTATCGCTCATATAATTCAAGTTCACTTAGCGGGGTTCAAGTTTGTTAAGTGAAGTTCTTTTTCATATATCGCCTGCAGGGTTCACTTAGCAGTTCGGAGGCAGAAAGCATGGTAAAGAACTTGCAGACGAGTGGTAGATACTTGCGTGACGTATGGTGATTATTAAGATACTCGGATATAGAGAAAAGCAACAAGCTGCCCATTTCGTGTAAAAATGCAGCAATGGCAAATTCATGTGATTCTTCTTCGACAGCTTGAAGAGTTTTGGCTGGTGTAACTTATATATACAAACACGAATGAAACTGAAATAAGTGAAGATGGAAACAGTAACAAACAATGTGTTCATATCCAATCCTACTGCACTTGTATTGTATGGATGTTTGTCTACTTATGCTCTCTTATTGCTATGCTCAAGTACCAACTTCTGGGCAGTTTTGGGTTAGCCGTCTGAACTCCATTATATCAAGTTCGTACAATAATTTAATTGTGAGTAAAATATTCAAAGTGGCCTACCGGTACCGGTTAGTTATTCGTATAATATCAGACTGATTAGGCCAACCTAGAGCAATTTAAAGACCTAAACTCATTTAAATCTGGAGCGTTACAGAGAATATCAACGGCCAGGATTCAAAGATGAGTTCTTCTGATTGACCGATTAGAATAAATAAAACAGGGTACTGTAGCTCGCTCCTCACTCGGTTCAATCTTGAAATTTGGGTTTATGCACGCAAGTGACTTTCTTCAAAATTGACGCCAACAGTGATAATCAAAGCTCTTATCAAACATCAGAGATTCTCCGATCTGGGGTTTTCGAATAGGTAATTTTATTGCAAGTAAACACTTCTATTTTAACTTTATATAATTAATAATGTTCCTTTTTTCTTATATTTAGGATTTTCCATAGTAACATTTTCTAGTAACTTTTCATAGATTGTCAGCTTAACCAGAGAGCTCAGTAAGTCCAATGTCCTTTTCATCCGACACCAATGCTGCCTTGTCCCTCTCCGTCTCTGAATCGGGTTCCGTCCCCTTTGCCTCAGTGCGAGCATTTTCCTCAACATTCAGTTTCATAGCCCTGATCAGCTCTTGCACAGCCTTTTCCTTGTTTCTCTTATGCTTGATCAAATGCTCAGCAACATCTGAAGGTGTTATTCTCGCCTTTTCCACGAGTTGTTTCATCTCGTCCCACACCTCTGGGGAAAGATCATCATTGGTGTAGTCCAAGTAATTCTTGAGAAAGATTTTCAAGGATTCGAAGGAGCAGTAGCTCAAGCAAATGTGCATATCCATTCTCCCCCTCCGCAGCAGACCCGGGTCTAGTTTATCCACATAGTTAGTGGTGAACACAAATATGCGCTCACTTTCACAGCATGACCACAGACCGTCAGTGGCGTTGAGCATCCCGGACAGGGTAATTTGGTTTCTCCCGGACTTGATGTCCCCGACCTCCTCATTTTTTGCCTCTGGAGGCGGAGACTTCTCATCAGCTCTGTTGGTGAGGTTGATGGAGCAATCAATGTCCTCAATGACAATGATGGACTTTGAGCTGGTATTCATGAGTAGCTTCCTCAACTTAGTATTATTAGACACTGCTGTCAGTTCTAAGTAGTAAATGTCATAGCTAAGGAAATTGGCCATGGCAGCGATCATGCTGGACTTTCCAGTCCCTGGCGGACCGTATAACAGATACCCTCTCTTCCAGGCACGGCCTGTCTTTTCATAAAAACTCTTACCATTGAAAGCAAATTCCTTGAGGTCATTCATGATCTCCTCCTTCTTGTCCGGATCCATTGCAAGGGTGTCAAAAGTGCTCGGATGCTTAAAAAGGATAGACTGCCAACTGTCACGGCCTAAATCAAACTGATGGCGTTTATTAGAGTTGGTGTACAAGAGTCTGCCTTTATTTTTGTGCCTGATCTCAGCTGCAGTCTTCTCTATGTGGTGGAGGTATTGGAGGATTAATTCTCTGTCTCTTTTTCGGTAGCGGAGGCTGAAGTGTCTCTTTTCTACAGGGTGGGTCCTAGAATCCCCGGAGTTGGACTGACGCTCAGAGACAACATGTTCCCAGAGTATAGAAATGTTGTTGTATGTGTCGTGCATGGATTCTTCAGTCGATAGACCATAAGTGAAGAAAGGTGCGTGTTAGATCCTGAGGTTCACATCCCTCAAGAGGGTTTTGAGGTTCGGATACCTCTTGTGAACTCAAAGGATCTTCATACCCATGTTTTGATGATGACAACCTTCATTTAATATCTTGAATGAAGTGTTCAGGTGATATACCTAAGTTATGGGCAGAAGGACTTTACATTCATGAAGGACTTGATCGGATCAAGTACCTGAGATGAACCATCAGGGACTTGACGGGACAGCAGATCACGTGAAGGACAGCTGTATAAGAAAGAGAAAGCTTGCTGCAGAAAGTACCAATTAGCCGACTTGGAACTCGTGAATATCTTGAGATAGAGGAAGCCATGCTATACCTAGTGGATAATAGGGCAGCCGAAAGCACAAAGTGAACAGTGCCGCCATCGGTCACTGTTCATCCGAGGACAAGACCCTGCAGTGGGTCTCTATTCAAAATGTGAGGATTGGAGCCATTTTGAATTGCCTCTCCCATTCGAAACTCAAGCAAACTCAAGAATCTAGAGAGTGATTCAAGTGAGTTCGAAGATCTTCTTGTGTAAGCCTAAAGTGCATCAAGGAGATAAGCTTGGAGTTGAAGGTCTGAAGGACCTGGTGGCAGAGGACATCCCAGCAGCAGTGCGAGGGATCTCAGGAGCAACCAAGGGTGTTCTGTGTAAGGCTGAAGTGCATCAGAACCCAGATCCTTGGTGTGTGAGAGCTACAACAGATTCAGGGGAATCGTGTGAAGGTAGCGTCTCTGGAAGTCACGAACAGGGTACTGACCCTGGGTAAGCTGACTTTTGTTGTGTAATAGCTTTTGTTGTTGTTACATAGTACAAACTATTGTTTTGTATAGTCGATTGATTTAATAAAGAAATCATTCGACATCATTTCCGCTGCGTGTATACTTTGTGAAGTCCCTGCAGTCTGGGATCAGGTCCCTAACAGTTCCTGAGTCCCTAGATACACTAACCACGGTCCTTCAATTGGTATCAGAGCCCTGTGCTCTAGATTCTTGGTTAGTTTGCAGGTATGTCATCAGGTGATTCGTTCTCAACACCCCCAAAGCTCAAACCGGGAGAGTATGACTCTTGGGCGATTCGGTTCGAGGAACACGTCCTTGCTTTGGATGGCGAGGTATGGCAGATCATTGAGCAGGGTCGTCAGCTCATCATGGATGATGAAGACCAGACGAAAGAGAAGCCGAGGGCTCTCTACAACACTGAGGACTTCAAGAAGCTTCAGAAGAACGCTCAAGCCATGAAGGTTCTGCATGCTGCTTTGGAACCTGGTGATCTAGAGAAGGTCATCATCTACAAAGACCCGTCTGAGGTCTGGGATGCCCTGAAGAGAATATATGATGGATCGGGGGACGTCAGGAGGAACAGGATCCTCACTGCACAGACGAAGTACAGGAGTCTTCGTCAAAACGAGGATGAGTCGATACATGGGTATCACTCAAGGTTTCAAGGATGCTTGGCTACCTTGTCAAGGCTCGGAAAGGAATACGAGAAATGGGAGATCACCCATCATTTCCTTCAAGGATTGTCACCGGAGTGGGATGACATATCAAGGACCTTAGCTTCCTTTGCTGAGACTAAGAGGATGACTCTAGAGGATCTGGTCTCTAAGCTAGAGAGCGACATGCTCATTGAGAAAATGAAGCTCGAGGGTCGCGAACCTCAAGGAACCGGAAAGCAGGTTGCATTGGTTTCTGAGAAGGTCATGACCTGAAACCGAATCCAGGGAACTCAAAGACCCAGCGTCAGAAAAGGACTGCAACAATGGATGATGAGTGTTTCTACTGTGGCAGAAAAGGACATTTTGCTAAGAGATTGCAGAAGGAAAAGTGGATCAAGCTAACAACAAGGAAAGACCTCACGGTGAGAGACCGAAGGACAACAAGGCCATGATCGCTGCTGGGGGACTCGAGGAAGACAGTGACCTGGATAGTCAATGTGGGTCAAGACCTTCAGAAGGACCACATGTCTTATGGCCAGAGGTGGATCCTCATCGTCCTCATCCTCGGAGGTAAAGAATACCTCTAAGTCATCTACTTTTGAATCACGTACCGATATCTTTAATATTATTAGAGGCTTTCATGATAAATGTTATGAGTTGTCTAATGTGATTGCTAAGCAAGATGCTCAGCTTGTTGAAAAGATGCCAGGATTAGGCAGCTTGAGACTGAACTCAACAGAGACAGGGTTGCGAGACTAGTCGCGGACCTGGTCAAGCTAACAAGGTCGTGAACTTAGTCGAGACCTCGTCAAGCTAAGCAGGGTCGTCAACCCACTGCAAGGGTAAAGACAGATGTTCAGGGAACAAAGAAGTCAAGACCCGGTCTTGGTTATGGTGAGGTAACCATACTGAAGAGACCTCCACAAGCTGGTGAGCCTAGGAGTACTCCACATGTCAAGGTGGACCTTCAAGACAAGGCTAGGACATATGGTAAGGGATACCGTATATGGGCAAAGAATGCTCAGGGTCGCGAACCAACAAGGATCGACTTCAACAAGCGTAAGAAGAAGATTGCTGAGTTCAAGAAGGAGAACTTCAAAGGGAAGAAAATCTGTTTCCATTGTGGAAAGGAGGGACATTTGAAGAACAAGTGTCGGAAAGCTTCCAAAACTGAGTTTCAGGACCCTGGTTGTTCTAAGCGAGGGACGCGTACCCGGATTGACAAGGATGTCAAAGCTGATGCTAATGTTTCTAACCCTATTGTTTGTGTTGGTTCTGTTTCTAAGAAGAAACCCAAAGAGGCAAAGCTCGTTTGGGTTCGTAAGAACTGATTGTTTGTGTGCAGGTGAAGAGAGGGACTGGTACTGGAACAGGTCCCTGGTATGTGGACAGCGGGTGCTCAAGCCACATGACTGGAAAAATGGACTATTTCTCTTCACTGCAGCAGCATCCAGGGGGCACTATAACCTTTGGAAACAAGAGCAAGGGTGAGATCTTTGGTACGGGTATGGTAAGCTTATCGGAGAAGGTTAGCATTGATAATGTGAACTTGGTTCATAATCTTAAATTTGATTTGCTTAGTGTTTATCAACTTTGTCAAGGAGGAAACAACAAGGTTGTTTTCACATCTAATGGGTGTTTTGTTAAGTCTCTTAGCACAGGTAAGATTCTTCTCAAGGGCACGGTTGATAATGGGGTATACAAGACCGATCCAAGTTGGGATCCGGATGAGTACCTCTGTTTGTCATCTAGGGCAGACAACACAAATCTTTGGCATAGACGTCTCGGTCACGTGAATCGGAAGTTGATGAAGAAACTTCAGAGGTTGGATCTTGTTCGAGGCCTTCCAGAACTTGGTCAGGTACCTGATGAGGTATGTGTACCCTGTACAAGAGGAAAGCAGACAAGGACCTCATTCAAGCCAAAGAAGGTCGTGAGTACCAGCAGTCCCTTGGAATTGGTGCATATGGACTTATGCGGACCAATGAGGACTCAATCAATCGGAGGGAACAAGTATGTGTTCGTCTTGGTTGATGATTATTCAAGGTTTACATGGACGATTTTTATATCTTCAAAGACTGAGGTATTTGATCGGTTCGGAACCTGGGCTAAGGAAGTAGAGACTTCACTTGTTCAGAAACTCAGAAGCATCAGATCGGATCATGGCACTGAGTTTGACAACGCACAATTCATCAGCTGGTGTGCTAGTCAGGGCGTTCATCACAACTTCTCAGCTCCAAGGACTCCACAGCAGAATGGGGTAGTTGAGCGAAAGAACAGGACCCTGGAAGACATGACCAGGACCTTGTTGCTTGAGAGTGGACTGCCAAAGAGATTTTGGGCAGAGGCCATGAGCACGGCCTGCTATGTGTTGAACAGGGCCTACTTGAGGCCACTTCTGAACAAGACCTCGTATGAGTTGTTGAAGGGCAGAAGACCTTCTATATCACACTTGAGGGTATTCGGGTGTCGATGCTTCGTTCATGACAATGGGAAACATCAACTTGGGAAGTTTGATGCAAGAAGCGAAGAAGGCATATTCGTAGGGTACTCTCAGCATAGTAGAGCCTACAAGGTGTACATCATGAAGACTAGATCAGTCGAGGAGAGTGTACATGTGGTTTTTGACGAGAATGTCATGCCAAGGAACCCTGCTGAGGTTCATGACCCTGGCAACGATCAGAGGGTCAGGAGCCAGCAGAAGTCTTTGTCTTCACACGGCCAGATGCTGAAGACACAGAGGGTCCGGTACAAGAGGGTATCGATGAGGCACAAGAAGGTGTCGATGGGAATCCAACACAAGAGGGTGTTGATGAGGCACTTGAAGCTGCCGGTGAAGAACCAGTACCTGAGGGAACTGATGAGGCACAGGAGGTTGTCGAAAGGAATCCAGTACCAGGGGGTATTGATGAGGGTCCAGTCTCTGTCGAGAGACTTGTGCAAGATCAGTTGCATGAAGATCCGCAGGAGGTACTTGAACCAGATCAGGTATCTCAGGGAGATATCACAGAAGGTGATGGTCTCAGGTCTGCGACCACAGGAGTTGGTTGTCCAGATGAGGACTTGTCGGAGGACCTGTCCCATAGGAGTTTCGAGAGCAGCATCTTTCATTACTCACTAGGCATTGAGTTAGGGATCTGCTGAAGATACTCATCATTTGAGAAGACGAAGTCGAGGGTTTGGAACCTGAGGGACTTGTCTTGGAGTCGCGATTGGTGGTCCGGGACCATCAGGATATGTGAC
>QZGG01001203.1:0-78864 GCA_006409495.1 Sedum album
AGAAAAGATATATTGAACAAAGATTTGAAAAGATATGATATTTCCTAAATCGAATCTTGCATGGATTGTAGGGTTTGATTGAGAGGAGTGGCTTAGTATAAAAGCCAGCAGCAGGAGCTTGTGCCGTGTGACTTTGTGAGATAGCTAGAGGAGGCGATCGAGACCAAAGCACAAGGAGACGAGCAAGGGCAGCAAGGGAGCCAGCGTGACCGTGTTTATCACATTGGTTGAGTGCTCTTCGTGTTACGCTAGAGACTGCGTCAGTTCATCTAGTGTGAGACGATTTGCTGCAGAACTTTGGAGTTTGATTGGTGTCTGAGAATCAAGGGGTGCAGCTTAGAACAGTAGTAAACGAGGAGTTGTACTAGCTGATTCGAGTGTATTCGGTTCGAGGATATCAATAAAGTTCGAAGTTGAGAATCCTTCCAGTTGCTGCTGGAAGGGGTGGTTTTTCCCAGTTGGGTTTCCACCTAAAATCGTGAGTATTGTTTTTACTTGTGTTTATTACAGTACTCTTGTTTATTCCGCTGCGACTAGTCGTATCGAGGGACAAGTCGACCCTCACGACTAGAAGTACAAGCTAACCTCGATCCAACATGAAAGCTTGGAGGTAATTTTATTAATGCAGATACAGAAATGCACCTTCTTAAAAGTTTATGGTCGATGGCTGACTCATATTTATATATAGAGGACATGTAATTTTTTGAATTTGACTTGAATAAATCCTCTTTCTGAATGCTCCTATTACATTCAGTTGCTGGTAGAACTCCATTATCATTGTTGTAGGCCAAGTTCTAACTGTATCCGCCATGTTCATATAACATCCGCAACACACTTGGTAAATGACAAAATGTTCAAATCCAATAATCATTTTATTTTGAATTTCATTTTCATCAATTAAAAAAACTATAAACACCTACTCATCAACTGACAGTCCAAAATCATCGATGCAATAAAATACAGTAGCTTGCAAGTAAGATGAACATGAACGTGTCACCCAAACCAAAGGCCTATCTGCCTATGGCATAAGAGCATCCCCAACCACAATATGTAAAATATTGTTTTAAAATGGTTATGTATATTTTAGATAAGCAAAAAGTTGTTTTACTCCAATGGCATTATGCATAACAATTATGCAAACTTTAAATTTAAATGAAACAACCACAAATTGCAACTTTCGGGACTATTTTTTGGAAGTAACTAAAAAAAACTTGTAGAAACAAGTAGCATCACGTACTTTCTATTCAACACTAGTATCTTTGGCGACTAAATCGACGAAATCCACAACAATCCATATTTTCTAAGTTACCGCAACACCAGGAACTATCTCCCTCAAGTGCGTCATTCGATTTTGCAACTTCTTTGATCTTATCCGTAGCTCCCGCCTCCCATGCCCATTTAATAGCTAAAGTTATCGCATCTCAAAAAAATTATGACGGAAAAAAGGTATGGTGGTTCGCATTTCGACCCACATTCTCGACATCACCTGTTCATTAATAATCATTCAGCATATCAACAAAAGGTCGAACCATAATACATAATATGCATAGTATTAAGATGTCTTGCCATTAAACACTTGAAGTTTTTAGCATGGTCACGTGCATACCATATCTTTCTAAGGAATAGGTTTGAACCGAACCATAAAATTTCAGGAAACAACTCCGCTCACATCAGCTTCGCCATTCTCTCTTCTTAGAAACCTACCACTTGAAAACATCATGAACGAACTTGAAAGAAAGCGAATATTTGCTCATTTTCATATTCGGTTAACACGTCATTTTATCTAAAAGCACCATATCAGCATATTAAGTTTGCAACAGCTGAGATATCTATTAGACATATCACAATCAACAACATTCAGAAACTAGTAACTTCTAAAATTAGTATCAGATTCACTCTTATAGACCAACCATCAAACACCTTACATGCACTCCTCCAATTCAAAACAAACATCATTGTAATGTTAAACTTTCATTGCAGGAAGAGCAACAAAGATTGAACATACTGAATAAAAATTTTATGAATGACAACCATTTAAAAACTATGAAAAAACTCTCAACCACCAAGTCATCCACCGCAACATAACCCTAAGTTTCAATATTTTTACATAAACCACGCATACAAAATTCAAACTTGAGAAAAAAAGCAAAAAGTTACTGAATGTATATGACCTAGCCACGATTTTCTGTTTTGAAAATGATTGCAAAAGAAGGGGATGAAGTGAATTGCAACGGGAAGTAAATAGCGAACGAGAAGGAGATTTGTAGATTTGGAGATTGAGATAAAACTTCTGTATAATTTTACATAACTAGAGGGCCGCGTTGGAGATGAAATTATGTATATGATTCTCTATTTTGTGTGACACGTGGGATTTTTTACCTAACAAACGTGTTTGCATAACTGTTATGGGCATGCTCTAAGCCAATTCTCTAGGCTCACTAGTATTTCTTTCCAAATATCAATGGATAAAAAATGAGCCTATTCTTGAGAGTCCAGCCTTGATTATAAATTCTTAGGGTTGACATCATTCAATCCATCCATCAAACTCACAAACCATCAAATTGCAAAGATCCAAACTTTCAAAGCCCTCAATTCCATACTACTAATACATAATCTAATTAACATATACGATTCAAACAAAATCAACAACGTTATCAAAATCACCTTTGATGAGTGACAGGTTAGAACTTAGAGAAAATACCAGATGATCAAATCCGCCGCTGATCAAATTTCCGGGTCGATCTCTAAAGCGGGTCGGGTTAAATTTCCGGGGCGATCTACACCGATATAAATACGTGGTCCCGGAAGGAATCGGAGCGAAGCGGATGACGATGAACGGAGTGAGTGCGGAGATGAGCCGAAAGGTGTTGATAACGGGAGTGAGCAGAGGGCTTGGGAGGGCGCTTGCTGTAGAAATGGCCAAACGAGGCCACACCGTAATTGGATGTTCACGGACTCAGGATATGCTAACCTCACTCCAATCCGAGCTCTCTGCGTCTTCCTCCGATAACAACAACAAGCACTTCTTCCTCAACGTCGATGTGGTAATCTTTTACTGCGTATGAAGCTGTAGGTTGATAGTTTTTCTCTGACTTATTATCTTGATTTCTTTTGTTGTGCTAGAGGTCAAATAGCAGTGTTCAAGAACTTGCGCGAACTGTGGTGGAAAAGAAGGCTGTACCGGACATTATTGGTATTAATTTTTACATGCTTCTGCCTTCTGCTAGTTTCAATATTTAGTTAATTTTTGTGAACCGTTTGATTTGTGTTTTATTGAGTATTGATCTTGCTAGTTTAATGAATGGAAGATGTTACAGTAAACAATGCAGGGACGATAAATAAGAACAATAAGATATGGCAAGTCCCTGCTGAGGAATTTGATGCAGTTATAGATACTAATGTGAAAGGGGTAGCGCACATTCTGCGGCATTTCATTCCGTTAATGATAGAGAATAAGCAAGGGATAGTTGTCAATATGTCTTCTAGTTGGGGAAGATCTGCTGCGGCTGAGGTAAAGAGAGATCAATATCCAACTTTCTCAATGTGCTTAATTTTTGGTCAAGTACACTGGCATATGTAATTGACTGTGAATGCTTTGGGTTTCTTTTTATTACTAAATCGAATGTGATTGATTCTTCACCACCACCTATTTTGATAGAACACCATTTGTGAAAAGCAGGTTGCTCCATACTGTGCATCCAAGTGGGCTATTGAAGGCTTGTCAAGATCTGTGGCCAAGGAGTTACCGAGTGGAATAGCTATTATTGCTCTCAGTCCAGGAGTCATTCAAACTGACATGCTAGCTTCATGCTTTGGTGCTATGGCTGTTCACTATCCGAAACCTGAAGAATGGTATCAATACCTCTAGCACTATAAAAATGGTCACCAGCTTCGTCTAAATGCATCATGAAAAGGCCACAACAGTTCTTGCTAATTGTCTTATTATTGATGCAGGGCTCCCAGAGCGGCAGATCTGATACTCAACCTCTCAGCTGCAGACAATGGTGCTTCTATGAGTGTATAGCCTTAGTATCTGTTTGCATCATATCTTAGCTGAAAGTGGAAGCCTTATGGCAGTATTCTTCTAGATGATACATCAAGCTATTCATACAAACTTGTTATTCCGGAATTTTGTATGAAACCGAAGCTTTCTAGCAGCATGATTCTCTATAGCATTCTATTCTGCATACTAACTACAAACTTTCAAGAAGGCCTACACTTTGTTTGTTATGCATTTGATGTACTCTGTTAAAGATAAAAATTAATTAAGAATTATTGACGCAGAGAAAAAAGACTGTTTGGAAACGGGTATATAAAAGTAGTCGATGAAGGCGCTGTTTAGTAAGATGCGCAGGTCGGGATAAATTAGTCAAAGTTGCGACCCAGGCGCAAATTAGGGTTTCTCGCTTCGTAATCGGCTCCGTCTTCCCGCTCGTATCTCCGACTCCGAATCGCTCAACGGTACCTCTCATCCAAGTTTGTATGTTTTACGTGTCTATTTCTGCGTAGGTAAGGTATCCGTACGAATCGCGAATTTTGGGATTTCAGGTGGTCTTGTCCTATGGAATGTGATTGTGATCCGTTGTGAATAGCTAGTTGTGTGCATTTGAAGATTCTCGTAATGGATTTTGTTCTAGTTGTAATTCTAATTTGGTTTTCTATTTCAGAATTATGTTAAATTTTCTGCAGTTCATGTTTTCAAGATTGTAATGTTGTGAAAGGTTTTCTATGCAGTGGGAGCTCTGAACCAGTCGTGTAGCTTTAGTCCTTTTTTCCTCATGGGAAACTAGAGAAGTTTTCAGTTCCGATATTGGCTATAGTTTGGTTTTGGGAAACAGGATAGCCATTGATTTATTTCCATTAAGCTCATTGAGATTATGGCTGAAGAGGCTCTTCAGATAATGAATGTTTTCGACGACCACTCTGGCCATAGATCTTTGTCTTTGGATGATGCTAGTAGTGCAGAGGAAATCCCAAATGAAGTTAGGCTTTCACTGGAGACGGCAAATGAGGCAATGCCTTACATTGGCCAACGGTTTGCTACTCATGATGATGCGTATGAATTTTATAGTGAATTTGCCAAGAGATGTGGCTTTTCAATCAGGCGTCATCGCACTGAAGGAAAAGATGGGGTTGGGAAAGGGCTCACGCGTCGATATTTTGTATGCCATCGTGCAGGAAACACACCTGTAAAAGTTTCCATGGACACGAAGCCTCAAAGAAATAGAAAGTCTTCTAGATGTGGGTGCTCAGCCTACTTAAGGATAAGTAAGAGCGTTGACTTAGGAGTGCCTGAATGGCGCGTGACTGGATTTACTAATCATCATAATCATGACTTGTTAGAGCCAAATCAAGTTCGCTTTCTTCCTGCATATCGTACCATTTCTGAAACTGACAAGAGCCGCATCCTCATGTTTGCAAAGACTGGGATTTCTGTGCAGCAAATGATGAAACTCTTGGAACTTGAGAAGAATGTGGAGCCAGGATATTTGCCATTTACTGAAAAAGATGTGAGAAATCTAATCCAGTCATTTAGAAAGATGGACGGTGACGATGAGAGCATAGATCTCCTGAGAATGTGCCGCAACATCAAAGATAAAGATCCTAATTTCAGATTTGAATACACTATCGACCTGAACAATAAGTTGGAAAATATTGCTTGGTCATACTCCTCATCCATCAAGTCCTATGAGATATTTGGTGATGCAGTGGTATTTGATACCACACACAGACTAACAGCTTTTGACATGCCTCTTGGAATTTGGGTTGGAATAAACAATTATGGGATGCCTTGCTTTTTTGGATGTGTACTCTTACGAGATGAGAACTTCCAGTCATACTCCTGGGCACTGAAGGTATAAATTAACTATGCAAATCATGAAGATAATTTTATGTTTAATTATTTTTAAACTAATGTAAGAAAGTAAACGCCCTTTAAGTAGTCACAGGCATAGTCTCATTATGAAATAATTTCCATATTGCGGTAATTGAGCTATTGTAGATATTTCATTTTTATAGTACTTTAATTTTGCAGGTCCTTGAACCTTCTGACTATAACTTTAATTTTTATGCGAGTAAAATGGGATATGGTTAGTGTTTTCCTCTCAAATTTGATTCGTTAAATTGTTTTGGCTACCTGTTGTCTTGTAGGTATTTTTAAGTTTCATGAATGGAAGATCTCCGCAGACAATATTAACTGATCAGAACCTGTGTCTCAAAGAAGCAATTTCCTTGGAAATGCCTGATACTAAACATGCCCTTTGCATTTGGCTCATTGTTGCCAAGTTTCCTGCATGGTTCAATGCTGTCATCGGGGAGCGCTACAATGAATGGAAGAATGAGTTTTACAGACTATACAATATGGAGTCAGTTGATGAATTTGAGTTGGGGTGGGGCGACATGGTCAGTTCATTTGGGCTCCACAATAACAGGCATGTAGCGAATTTGTATGCTTTAAGATCTCTCTGGGCTTTACCTTATCTGAGAACAGACTTCTTTGCTGGATTGACCACTGTTGGTCAGTCGAAGGCTATCAATGCTTTTATACAAAGGTTTCTGAGTGCACAGACCAGACTCGCTCAGTTTGTCGAACAAGTATGTTTCCTCTCCTATTCTTAAAGTCCTATTCTTGATTCTTGATTTTGAAATGTAACTCCAGCTTCATTTATATTGTGTACCATTTTATGTATTGAAGTCTGTTTTGTAAGGCTCTTGCTGATTGTTATGCTAATAAACACATATGCAGGTTGCTGTTGCCGTGGACTTTAAGGATCAGGCAGGAGAGCAACAGACTATGCAACAAAATCTCCAGAACATTTGTCTGAAGACTGGGGCACCCATGGAATCACATGCGGCCGCCATACTCACCCCTTTTGCATTCTCCAAACTTCAAGAACAGCTTGTTCTTTCAGCGCACTATGCATCATTTCAGATGGATGACGGGTTTCTAGTCCGACACCACACAAAACTAGATGGAGGCAGAAAAGTGTACTGGGCACCAAGAGAAGGCATCATAAGTTGCACCTGCCACTACTTTGAGCTATGTGGAATCCTCTGTCGACACGCCCTACGGGTCCTATCAGCAGGTAACTGCTTTCAAATCCCAGAGCGATACCTCCCAACACGCTGGCGTCGCATCAGCGCATCTCCAGCAAAGCTACTCCATAGTGGGCCAAGCGAGCATGGTGAAAGAGTTCAGTTCCTACAGAGCATGGCATCTAGCTTAATATCAGAATCATCCAAGTCAAAGGAGAGGATGGAAATGGCGACGGAACAACTAGCAGTGCTATTGTCGAGAATAAAAGAGCAGCCGATAATGTCTCCACAGTGTATGCTGCCTTGTACTGGCAGTGGCATTCATAGGAGCTTCTGATTCACATGTTCAAATAACTTTTGATTGTGCAAGGAATCATGCGTGTGAAGGTTTATATAATAATATTCTTGACTCGATAGGAATTTAGACTTGCCAAGTAGCTATAAAATGTTTTCCAAATGCAAAATACATTAAAAAAATGCATGCTAAATATTTTTATAATTTTTTAAATCATTGATTTTATCAAATTATAATTGATAAAATAAATAAATATTTATTATTAAAAACTACGCCGTTTTACCGAATTGCATACCACTATTGTTTGTCAAAATTGAAGACGAACCCTGGTTTTCCAGTTCATATGTTTTGTGCGAATCCTTTGTGCCCACGACATCACCACACGGCTGCGGACACACTATATATTCATTTAGCCACTCCTGTTGACGTGTTATCTTCTTCTTCTTTCAGGTATTTGATTCTTCATGTTGAGATGCCGATTGCTTCTTGTATCAATTTCTAGATTGGGGATAAAATTAACAATCCGTTGCTTGTTGGATTTTAATCTTTTAAGGCTTTAACATTTTCGATCCTTAACCTAACCGAGTTTGTTATGTGCGTCTGTTGTTGTTTTATTGAATTGAAACCAATACTAGAATTCAACTACTCATCTCTTCTATTTCAGATTCAGTTTATATCAAGTTTTTTATTTTCATCCAGACAGGGACTACCAGATGCATCCTCCTCTATCATTGCACAAGCACCCCATGTGTGCCGAGGTAAGTTAATAACAGTATGACTATAGTAATGTGCGCTCATTGAGTTTTAACTAACAGTGGAATGTAACTCTTCTGCTACAGGTAATTGAGATGTTCCAGAAGTGTCACACAGACCATCCCTACGGAAAATTCTTAGGGAAGTGCACTGACTTGAAAATACAGCTTGATCGCTGTTTTAGGCAAGAAGTGGGTGTCTCTTGTTATATATTTACTTGAAAATTCAGGCAGCCGTCTAATGATGCTGCATATTTGACCAGTGTTGTATTGTTTTGATTTTGTTGTAGAAATCTGTGAAGCGCAAAGCTAACTTTGAAGAAAGTAAGAGATTCAGAGAAAGGCTCCATGCTTTCAGAAAGGAACAAGAAGTGGAGGAAAATATCCAGGAATGAAAGCCTGGAGGTAATTTTATTAATGCAGATACAGAAATGCACCTTCTTGAAAGTTTATGATCAATGGCTGACTCATATTTATATATAGAGGAAATGTAATTTTCGGAATTTGACTTGAATAAATCCTCTTTCTGAATGTTCCTATTATATTCGTTTGCTGGTAGAACTCCACTATCCTTGTTGTATGCCAAGTTCTTACTGTGTCTGTCATGTTTCTCCCAAGTTATCCGATGACTAAAAGTTGATTGAAATATTCCAGATTTAAGAGATACGATCAGAATACTGAATCATAAATTTCAAAAGCAGGTTTGAATTTTTCTGTCAATAAGATTGAAAACTTCAGAGCTGAAATAATTTGCATCAATTAAAGGCTTGAGCCAAAGCTTAATAATTTGAATGCATGTTTTTTGATGAATATATGTGTATTCGATAATCATGACTATACCACCTGAATCTTTTTCACCCTATTTCAACCTGTTTAAACTTAGCAAAATAAAACACAGACAACGAGGCCACAACTTGGGGACACATTCAGTCCTGCAAATAAAACCACCAAAAACATAAACTTTTTTACACATCAAAGAATTAACACACTGTTCATCAGCAAGGGATCCTGTCAAAAAGATCCAAGTAAGACCAGAAAGGCTAAGAGTTAACAAACTCCAATGAGAAAATAATCATGACTCTAAGTAGAGCAGCAAGGCTTCCTAACGGTGGCCTCACTAGCTGCTACGTTAATGGTTTTCCCATCTTTTATGATTGAAGGAGCGGTTTCACCAGATGCTAGTGATTTCTTGCTAATGATCATATAAATCTGACATATATACTTAATGTCTACTTCATAGTGTGTGTTGTGCTATCAGTTCGGTCAATGGTGTTGCAGTCTTCATCACATGGTCCTCTACTATCCTTGTATTTAGGATTGCCACTGGCAGGATTAAAACGGCCTGTGGCGCCTTTACCAATTAGTAGTCCGCTCTCTCCCATGCTCTAAACGGCCAACATTCCTATAGAAATCTCGTGGATGCAAACTGTTGACAGAGTAATGCCCACCACCACCACGATGCTGATGAAAGTGATGACCATGAACTTGGTTCTGATGGCGGTATCCCTGGTAAATCCCTATCTGATTACCGAACTGGCTGTGATAACCATTCTGCTGATGGCTCTCACCTCCACCATCAGTATACAAAGTAGGCGAGCTTCTAACTCTAGGCATGGACGCGAGGCTCCTTTTATGACTGAGTAAGTTACTTGCATCCCAAGGATTCAAAATCTTATCAGGCGAGATCGCTTTAGGAGAACAAGGCGAAGATATGCTGAAAGATGGTCTAGCACTTGATGGAGCAGTCCTGAGCTGCAATGATGGTGGACTCACACGAACAACGCCGTTAACCGCATCAATGTAACGCTCATAAGAACTCAATCTATAACCACTGCTCGCAACTACCACAGGCTTAGATGGAAACAAGAAAGCTCTCGTTCTAATCCTTCCGCTGTCTCGTTCTTGACGATCATATTCATCCATCATATGCTTCAAATCCTCGTCTGATCGAACAGTCACCAATATATCCAATTCCTCAGGCACAAGTTGGTACTTCAACACAAAGTCTCCTCCATCACCATCCACAAGGCCACTCAGCTTCTTCATCAGCTCTGCAACAGTTTCCCAAAATCAAACAACAAATCAACATTTAGTAATAACTGACGACAATGATCGGCTGACAACGACAAGTACCATAGAATGTGATGTGACGAGATATGGAAACGATGCGAGTCTCGCCGCCGATGTACTTGAGACGACCGTCAGGTTTTCGGACCATAAACTTTCCGCCGTGACTGCACCTAAGCTTGATCTTATCTACACAAGTTGTCTTCAAAGACGATGATGATGAGGTCGATGCCGACGAGGTCGTCTCCCCTTCCGCAAAACTTTCATCCTCCGACATGACGTCAGCAAACCCTAATCCTCGATTACTCTAATTAAGTTCAGAAAATTGGAGTAGAAGAAAAAAGACTCTGGTTATATTTATAGAAACAATTTGGAAATAAATCGGAATTAGGAAACTCAAGTAGATATTTAAGAAACAAAAAAATCAGAATGTTTCAACGAAATATTACTAAAAAACAAAACTTATCAAAACTGTCGTGACAAAGAGGTTCTGAGATAAAATGGAAACATAAGAGAGAGAGACTGGTGAATTAAGCCTTGGCGCGGCCGTAGAATTTTGCCTTTTCTTCCAGAGTCTGGAAGCGTCCGTGACCAAACTTGGAGGATGTGTCGATGAACTTGAGTTTGATATCCTCCAATGCTAGCCTGGAGGTCTGCTTCAGCATGGATTGCCTCAGAGTGACTACACGCTTCTTTGGACCAACACAGCAACCTTTGATCATTATGTAATCTTCCTTGACTATACCATAATGAGGGAAGCCGCCCATTGGAGTAATGTCCTTCTCAGTCCTGATTCACATAGTAAATCAAACCTCAGAAATTTCAATCCAATTCAACAATAAAAGCAGACATATTTGACAAATATGAACCAATGGATGAATGGATTACCGATCATATTCAGTACTGGCTGTGTGAGTTTCTTGGCCAACCTTCCCAAGCTTGTATATTTTCTTGTTCATCTCAGTACGATGATGGTAACCATTTTGTCCAGCTCTGGCAACCGTGTAAGAGACCCTGGCTGGGTGCCATGCTCCAATACATGCTACCTTTCTAAGTCCCCTATGTGTCTTACGCGGAAGTCTTGTAACACCCCACCTAGTAACCACTCCTTCATAACCTTTACCCTTGGTAACTCCTATGATATCAATCATCTCATCCTTCTGGAATACAGCATCAATGGGGATTTGCTTTTCAAAGAAACTGTGCGCAAAATCCACCTTCTGAGCAATGTTGCCCCCGTTGACCTGAATTTCCATCAAATGGGCCTTCTTTTGTTTCAATCCCTTCAATTTCCTTACCTGCAAAACAGTGTAACAGACAATTCTTTTCATAACATAGCCATCAAGCATTAGTTATTTTGCTGAAAAGCAGAACAAAAGAAATTCACCTGAGTATGAGCTAGAACTCGAATAACAGTGCAGTATTTCTTCATTTTTTCCAACTGGGAGTTGATAGACTTCTTTCCCTCGTCACTTTCATACTGCTTAGCATAGCTGGTGAAAGCCTTCTTCTTTGATTTGCACCAGTTCTTGTAAAATCTCCGCTTCACCTCTTCACTTAGATGCTGGGCCCAAACAGTAACCAATGAACGCAGACCTCGTGGAGTTTTCACATACCCCACAACACCAACAACAACCACTGGCGGTGTCTCAATGATAGTCACTGCTTCACAGGTTTCCTTCTTGTGGAGCTCTAAAAGAAACACGCAAGTAAATAAACATCCCAATGCACATTCACAAAATAAAAATATTAAGATTTAAAAACTAACTGGATCCAGGCTTCTCAACATCTCGAACAATGTGGGTCATTCCAGCTTTGTATCCCATAAAAGCAGTAAGCCTACAAGGCTTTGAGGGGTCATCCTTAGGGAACGCCTTCACTGCAAAACAAGAAGGCAAGCATATAAAACTGATATTTTAACACACACAAAATGTCAATTTAACATACAAATACTTTCTTAAAAACCTCAGAAATAATTTATAACATTAACATTAACATTAACATTAACATTAACATTAACATTAACATTAACATTAACATTAACATTAACATTAACATTAACATTAACATTAACATTAACATTAACATTAACATTAACATTAACATTAACATTAACATTAACATTAACATTAACATTAAACATTAACATTAACATTAACATTAACATTAACATTAACATTAACATTAACATTAACATTAACATTAACATTAACATTAACATTAACATTAACATTAACATTAACATTAACATTAACATTAACATTAACATTAACATTAACATTAACATTAACATTAACATTAACATTAACATTAACATTAACATTAACATTAACATTAACATTAACATTAACATTAACATTAACATTAACATTAACATTAACATTAACATTAACATTAACATTAACATTAACATTAACATTAACATTAACATTAACATTAACATTAACATTAACATTAACATTAACATTAACATTAACATTAACAATAAAATTAACATTAACATTAACATTACATTAACATTAACATTAACATTAACATTAACATTAACATTAACATTAACATTAACATTAACAATGCTGTTCAATAGGAGCCAGAAAAGCTGCAATATTTATCAAACATATAAAACTCCAATAATAGAAAATATTAAAACCTTTTCCTCTTTGCCTTGAAGCTCTTTTCCTTGGGAGGAAACCCAAAGAACCGTGTCTAGGGTGCTCAAACTTTCGGTGAGACATGTTAACCTGTTTCTGCAAAATAATTACAACTATCACAACTACAAACCTTTCAAAAACATTTAAACACGATCATATAACATCCACAAGACAGGGTATTCATTTTCACAGAGTAAAACACTACAAACACCTATACATCAACTTGACAGTCCAAAAGATCAATGCAATAAAACAGTTTGCGAGCAAGATGAACATGAACAACGTCCCCAAACCAAAGGCCTATGGCATAAGCCAATTCTCTAGGCTCACAAGTATTTCTTTCCAAATAGCAATGGATAAAAATGAGCCTATTCTTGAGAGTCCAGCCTTGATTATAAATTCTTAGGGTTGACATCATTCAATCCATCCATCAAACTCACAAACCATCAAATTGCAAAGATCCAAACTTTCAAAGCCCTCAATTCCATACTACTAATACATAATCTAATTAACATCAATTTTCAGGATCTAAGCAAACATACATAATAAAACTGATACGATTAAAACAAAATCATCAACGTTATCAAAATCACCTTCGATGAGTAACAGGTTAGAGAAAATACCAGATGATCAAATCCGCCGCTGAGGTAATGGAGGCTGAGCGCTTGCAAGGAACTGAAACGATGCGGTGTAGTTATATAGACTGTGAGGTGAAATGGACGGCCAGGATTGACCGTCTGGGCCATCGATGACTGTCCGATCTGAATGAAATACACGAGAATGTAAACCCTAGCAGGCCCAGCTCAAATCTCATTATACAGACTCTCGTGGAACTGTAAATTGGGCTTTATTTTAGTAGCTGCTGCAGTGGTCTGGCTCGGTTCAATTCGCTAAACAGTCCCTATGCTGCTTCAACTACACACTTATGCAAAGTTGCTAAGGTTGGATAAATGCTAGGCACAACTAAGAAGAAACTATACCTGTATTGTGGTGCTTATTCAGTATTCAATAAGAAACTATTGACGTTGCAGAGGCTTTAATATTAAAAAAACATATAATTTATTTTACAAGCATAATATGGGATAGTGTCGCTTATTGGGATCACTACATCAGCAAGCACAAGCAGGGCTAGAATGTCTGTCTAATTACATACCAGTAATCACTCCCGCTCTCAATATTACTAGGGAGTTTCAAATAATACAACAAACCGGTTCTGAGAAGTCACCTCGGATAAAATCACTAGCTTCCAACTTGGTGATTAATATCAGGTGCATAAGACTGTAGTACAACCTTGCAAAGTTGGAAAGAGCGTCAACACCAGAAGAAAGCTCAATTTGGTCGCGCTTAGGATAACCACAAAATGTCAACAGCTGCCAAAGTCAAAGGATAGGATGAAGCTGTCTTAAGAGAGCACTTTACTTGAATTAGTGTCCTTTTGTTTCAAAGTCAGATTTGTGAACTGTGAATCAAGGTCTCTGCTGTTGTTACGCCGGTGTCTGGCTGGGGGCGTTGCTGTTGTGGCTGCAACTGCTGTTGCTGATACAAAGCTTGCAGTCGCCCAATTTCCCTCTCAAGCACCTCTTGTTCCACTTTAAGATAAGAAATATTCATAATTAATATCTAATAATCTTAAGCTTACTGATATAACACACAATTAAATAAAATGGCTATCATAGTAACCAATCAGGAGAAAATAACCAATATAACTGCCCTATATTTTAGACAAGCATCATGGGAGTCAAGCATTAAAATGTGGAGCAGAAAAATGACATTGATTACCCTGTACTATACACATGTCGACTTAAAATTCAGGTGAGGACAAGTCCATCATAAGTCAGAGACTTACAGCACTTGATAAGCTGTTCCTGAGCCAAGCTATCCAACCGATGCTTTAAGGCTTTGTTTTCCATTCCTAAAATAAGATTCTGCTGGTTATGAAACTCGAGCTCAGCAGACACTTCTGATCCACCGGCCTGCAAATTACATTTTGCATGAATTTCATAATTCAGAAATTGGATAACAATTAGAGCATGCTTTCCACAAAATCAACATCATACTACGAAAAGGTACTTACCTCTAAGGCCTGTACATTCTTTTCCAGCTCAGCAATGAGCTGAAGTTTACGAACCCTTGAGCGTTGTGCAAATTGCCTGCATCAAAATATAGTTAAATTTAAAATATAAGCCTCAAACTAAAAGAACCCGTCCGGAAGCTAAAATTTCCCAACATTTAATATTAGAATAAAAACCCAAGCAGCAATATAAAAAGAAAAATTGACATGTTCATATACCTACATGCACAAGTCTTATACACTTCCAAAGTGCATATCACAAATAAGATAAAATAAGTGTATGCTTCACAAAATCACATACTGTTTAGCGCGTTTTGAGTCATCCTCAGATGCAGCAGGATTGGCAGAACAATCTGTCTTCTCAGAAACTTTGTCATCATTCACATAATACTCACCACCTTTTGGCTTCTCACTAGCCACTTTCCCATCTGGAGCCATCCCAGAGTTGTGTAGAGCAAAGTGTTCCTTCATTTGAGCTAAAGGATTAAGAGAGTTACCCCACACTTTATTGTTCAGATTAGCCACAGAATTCATCTTTTCATAGAAAGATTTAGAGCAGCGTAGAGAATCCGATTCTTGGGATCCCCAGGATGTTATGGAGCCTAAGTTATTGAATCTCTGATCACAAGCTGGATATTCTCTGTTAGCTGAATCAGCGACATTTAAATAGGCAAAAGAATCACTTGAGGAGCGTCGATGACCTCCCTTCCATACAGGTGTGTCTGGTTCATCTAAGAGCTCGTCGAGCCATGAAGGTTGTTCTTCCAATGAATAACTTTCAGATGAAGTACGTTGATGAAGATTAGTTCCCTGTTTAGGCCTCTGAATAGATCTTGGTCCAATGGAAGGATTAGGATTGTAATCTGTAAATGAATGGGGAATTGTTGGGAATGGACTTTTGGGTGGCAGTAAAGAGTGCCTCCCAGGGTGATTCAAACTTCTCAAATTTGCTGCACCCTTTGCATTCGCCATACTAATATCTCACTGCACCAGACATCAAGAAAAACGTAATTACACAATGACATATATAAAAAGAGACATGCAAACGAGCATGCAAAATAACAGTTAAATATATTTTGAACATTCCATGGAAAATCTAGAAAACAGTATCTCTCAATACATTGATGCATCCCCACTACAATTTACATTCCATTCCAGGAAGAATATCTAGACTCCAAACATTGACCAAATATATGCCATCAGATTTGGAAAATGTATATTTACATAACACAGACGCACGCGCTCAAAACAACATCAGTCCCTTATCACATATAAATCCGCTAACTGCAACGGAAAGCTTCCCAAGCAGTAAAGCTTCCATCTTCATAACCAAATCCCTCAAATCATATAACATAAAGTCAGCAAACCCTATAACAGGTCTTGTTTTGGAGTAACACTAAACTGTTAGAAATATTAAAGCAAACGCCAATCAATCAGCTGATCAAAAGACCAGTAATCGCACACATGGAGATCAAAAACAATAAATGCATAAACGATGCGGAATCAGAGTAAAGAGCTGACCTGCACCACAACCAATCACAAGAAGATGACAACAGCTGCAGTAGAAAGAAACCCAATCGATCGACGTCGATGTGCTGCTCAATTCCAATTTCTAGGGCTTTGCTTTCTCTGAATCGCCGTTGATTTGCGAGTTTTATTGTTTTTATTTATTGTTAATATTTTATTCTGAGCTGGAAAATTGAAATGCACATCTGTAGTCCAGCTAGAGCTTCGTTGAATGACATCAAGTATCATTTATATACGTATTGGTCCCTTTAGTTTTTAAAAGTACGTGATAGTGCTAATATGTGCTGAATCAAGTATCATATATATACGCATTCATCCCTTTAGTTTATTAAAATTACATAATAGTGCTAAGACGTGCTAAATCCAGCATTGTGTATATAATCACTAGACTGTCACCTTTTTTTAATTATTCATTTAATTAAATGGATTAAGGCCATTATTAGTAACTATTTATAATGAGGTGTATCTAAAGATATAACAAGGGAATGTAAAATTGAAGCAATGATTAAGATTTGTATGATTTGGAATTGTAAATGGTAAGAGGGATTGTTGTGCACTCAAGAAAAATGGTGAGGCAGCTTTTGTGAAATGAAGCAAGAATTGGTAATGACAGCAATGCAGCTTGCTAGGAATGAACTGGAAATTGTACTAGTTGGAGAGCACATGGACACTGCATGGCCAAGACATTGGATACAATCATACAATACGATAGAACATTATTGTTTGTAATTCAGTCATCAAACAAGGCAACAACATTGTGAGAACTACAAAAAACTCAATTCATACGTTATCCATGCACGAGAGCACAAAATCATCACTTAGGCAGTGAGAGCCTCCTCTTGATGAGTCTCAATAACAACATCACCAGTTGGATAAGCTATACAAGTCAACACCCAACCAGCATCCATCTGTTCATCATCAAGAAAGCTGTTATCACTCTGATCAACTTTCCCTTCCACGGTTTTCCCAGCACAAGATGAGCAAGACCCAGCTCTGCAAGAGTAAGGCAAATCAATTCCAATCTCCTCAGCTGCGTCGAGAATGTACACATCATCAGGACATTCAAACTCCTTAGCTCCTTCTGGTGTTAGAAGCTTGACTTTGTAAGTAGCCATGGCTGTAACTCTGCCTCCTCTGTTGGTGTTTGGTTTCAGACCAAACAAGGCTTGACCCATGTTAAGGTTGTTTGACCTGAGGTTGACTGATGAATGAGTGCGGATGAAAGATGTGCCACTGACCATTGTGCCATTAAGTGTTGCCATTGTTTCAATGTTGATAAGATGTGTTTTCTGAGTTTGGGAAGAGATGAAGAGTGTTAGTGTAACTGATGAAATGAAACAGTGGTGGGTTGATATAAAGAAGTTAAATGAGCTTGTGGATGGAGTGTGGATTGATTTGTAAGAAGGTTATCATCCACGTGGCGAAGTGTGGTGGGATGTTGTATTATCTCTTTGGATATCCACCTGGGAAAATGAGTAACGGTTTCGTGCGGTTATGCTGACTGCTGCATGCTATTGGTTCATGTACATGTTCTGCGTAATGAAACGGTGTCGTGAAACGAAGCTAACCAGAGTAGCACTTTGTATTGCTCATTAAATGACGTCGTTTCCCTAAACACACTAAGGTCGGCCACTGTTGTTTCGCTCCAAGTATTATCAACATGATGACAGAGCATCCGACATTGGATCACAGACCACCGTGTCGTGTCAAATACTATAATCAAACATGGGCGAAGCTACTTGCAGTACTATGTTTGATTTATCCAATGTTGACTAGCAAAGTCTCATGCAAGTTATTAAATGAGCACCGGCAACGTGGCTTCCCCCACAGTCCATGAACCTTTCACATTCTCATCACATGTACTTCGCGTAATTCAAATACGTAATATTTAAATGTGGTAATTGTTATTTAATTATTTGGTCTTAAATAAAGCTTTTCTTGATTGTAACATCTCTGTTTTTTAATTATGCATCCAACCGCTAAGTCTTCAAAAGGATTTAGTCATGGAGATGAAACCAAAAATGATAATGAAAAATAATCAAATTTGAGACATTCATTAAAGAGAAAGGTAACACCTTTTTTGCACATAAAATTTGATATTAAAATGGCTAGTACGAAGAAAGGGTGGTGGTCATGTAAAAGCGTTCAGGTTCGAGTCATTCTGAACACATCACGAGACTTTTTTTCTTACTAATATACGTTCGTCTCGATGACTAATTTGGAATAGATATAAAACTATGCAATTTTAAATTTAATAAAACAAAATTTGATTTCTTTGCTTCACTCCTTGTCGCTATTCTCTACAAATACATACGCTACGCTCTCATCCAATTTCGCTGAATTCAATGTCAATTTTCTTCAACGCCACGACATCCAACCCCGATCTGACCTTGCCAGTATCAATTGGCGTCGGATTGGGTTTCAATTGACCTATCCGGTGGCTTTACGGTCTTTAATTGTGCGTTGATTTTGGTGGATTTGTGTTTTACTTTTTTCCAGCTTTTGGTGATTTGTGTGGAATTTATGAAAATGGAGAAGTACGAGCTTGTGAAGGATATTGGATCTGGTAATTTTGGTGTTGCTAGGCTGATGAGGAATAAGGAGACTAAGGAGCTTGTTGCTATGAAATACATTGAAAGAGGCCATAAGGTTTTTTTTCCTTTCCTATTTTAATAATTTTTTGGAATATGATTTTGGTGAATTAAGCATTGATCTGATCAGACTGATGATTTTTTATGTTGGCAGATTGACGAGAATGTGGCGAGAGAGATCATTAACCATCGATCATTGCGGCATCCCAACATTATTCGGTTCAAGGAGGTGACTTTACTATGTTGACGATTCTGATTAGATATCATCTGTCAGTGAATAGGTTTTCTTATTGTTGGGATTTTGCAGGTGGTGCTGACCCCTACCCATCTGGCTATTGTCATGGAATATGCCGCAGGAGGTGAGCTCTTTGAGCGCATCTGCAATGCTGGGAGGTTCAGCGAAGATGAGGTGTTTAACTAATCTGGATTATTTATTGTTTGACTAGCTGTTTTGTAATTAATGGGGGACACTTTTTGTGTGGGACAATGGTGGTAATACTTAGTGGAATGGAACCTATGTTAATGATGCTATTGTATAGTATTTATGAGACTGAGATTGGTTCCTTCATTATTAAATTCTTGTTATTGTTGATTATGTCCGTTATTGACTTTTTGTAATATACAGGCAAGATACTTTTTCCAGCAGCTTATTTCTGGCGTAAATTACTGTCATTCCCTGGTAAGAAATGTGTATACCTGTTAGAAAAAATACTATGAATCAAGACTCTTTTTGTGAACATTGGTAATTTTAATACCTGTTTAACAGCAAATTTGTCATAGAGATCTGAAGCTTGAAAACACCTTATTGGATGGAAGCCCTGCTCCTCGTCTTAAAATATGCGACTTTGGATACTCTAAGGTTCTTTCCATGAATTGCAAAATTGCATTTGACAATCATATTGGCTACTCTTACAGTCTTATTTTAACACCTCTTTCGCTGATCCAACTTTGATTTGTGAAGTCATCGCTGCTACATTCAAGACCTAAATCGACTGTTGGAACTCCTGCTTATATTGCACCAGAGGTCCTCTCACGCAGAGAGTATGATGGAAAGGTTAGTGCCAGAATAGTGATTTTGTTATTATGATCATATTTTTTGCAACCAAAGGAAAAAGTATGTTACAATGTCTCACCGTTGTGGAAATAAGTTTTCAAGAAAATATTAGTTTTCTTTACTTTATTTTCCCCAATTCAGTTGGCAGATGTGTGGTCATGTGGTGTGACGCTCTATGTCATGCTTGTTGGAGCATATCCTTTTGAGGACCAGGAGGACCCCAAAAATTTCAGAAAGACAATAAGTGTAAGTTTTTTTGTTTCTTCCTCTTGCATCTCCCTTGCCACTCTTTATACACAAATGATGAACCATGATCCATTTAGATTCTTATTATTGACTTTATATTGCAGAGAATTATGGCTACCCAGTACAAGATCCCTGATTATGTGCACATATCTCAAGACTGTCGACATCTTCTATCCAGAATCTTTGTTGCAAATCCACTCAGGGTATGTTAGATTCTGAAAACTGGTGAATATAGGGGAATGTGACAACTGTAGGACAAATTCGATTGCATATTTCTTTTCTGGTACATAACGAACAACAGATTTACATAAGTGGTGTTATTCACTGTTATTTTATTTAGATCCATTGCTGCATCTTGATACTTTTGCTGCCTCATTAACAGAGAATCAGCATCAAGGATATCAAGAGCCACCCTTGGTTCCTCAAAAACCTTCCAAGGGAATTAACCGAGGCTGCTCAGGCTACATACTACAAGCGAGAAAACCCAAGCTTCTCCCTCCAAAGTGTTGAAGACATTATGAAAATCGTAGAAGAGGCCAGGAAAGCCCCTCCCATTGCCCGATCTGTTGGCGGCTTTGGCTGGGGCGGTGAGGAAGATGAAGAAGATGAGGAAGTTGACGAACAGGAGGTAGAAGAAGAGGAAGAAGATGAGTATGAAAAGACAGTCAAAGAAGCTCATGCCAGTGGACAATTCGAGATCAAAGCTGGTCAGTTGCAGATAAAAGATTAATATACCCTCGTAGTCGAGCTTCTATCAGCCAAATCCTCCAAGAGTTGCCTGTCTTGTGTTGTATAAAACATTGCTTTCTCTACATATCTCTCAGTGTTTGCAAAATAAATTTTGTAAATTATGGTAAGTCATTTGGATCTCATAAATCTTATCAGATCGAAGGATCGTAAAGTGTCAGAAGGCATGCTTGTAACTAAATCTTGTGTCAAAATTTTGCTATTAGAGTTGGGTTTTTGCTTCGTGTTGGGGACAAATTTTAATCATTTCTTTTTGTCTACTGCATTTGTAACTGTTCTCATTCCTGAATCCGATCGTCCGGTTTCGGAGGTTGTTTGCATTCCCTTCAATTCAAAACCATTGCAGAATCTTGCGTTAACATACATGAGTAAATGCTATTATAATATTTACCTTGTCAACAATTACAAGCTATAATAGGTCCATAGTCAGATGAGCAACCAAGGTCCAAGAACCAACTACTTGAAGAACAAGAAATGTCCTCTCAGAGCCACCGATACAGACGACTTCTGAACAAAGGTATCAAAAGTGCAATCAAGTCTTTTGCGAATGGCAGGTTCACGGTTCCTTCCTACAGTATATATGTAAATTGGAATAATGTTATGAATGCAAATATTAGTAGAAATTTTAACATTTGAAATGGGAATAAAGTTAAAGATACTCACTCACTTTCTCTTCCTGCGATCAACGTTAGCACCCCTCATGTCATTCTTAACAAAACTTGAACCTGAAGGCATGTTGTACTGCATCGGTGACAAACCAGTAGACGGGGAATGAACATGCATGGAAGCAGGGACTGAAGCTCCAGGTCCAGAAGTGCCACTGACAGGTATTGATGGAGGTGCAGCAGTAGATACAGCTGGTGCACCGGAGGGTTCAGGAGGTGGTCGAGGTAAAATGTTCTTCAGTCTATTATATCTGTAATTCTTCCAGAAGTAGAACTGTTGACGATGTGCCAATTCCTGAAACAAATAACATTATTTTAGTTAATACTCCCTTGTCCACAATAATAAACTCTAATTAAGACCAGTAAACTAAAGGATTAAGGATGCCGTATTCGTTCAAAGATAACTAATGTTGAAACTTATCTGAATCCGCAGTAACACCAATCTATGCAACCGAAATGTCAACCAAACCACCAAATTAATGAAGACAAACCTTATTGGCAGGATGCATCATTGCATTGCGGAAGTTGGCATTTTGCAGCAGGTCGAGGAAAAACAAGCAATGGGGATACCTGAACCCATCAAAAATATTGCTAATCGTCAAAACCATACCACCCCAGCTGCAAAAATCCCTAAAAATCTCATTGATTATAAACTTACATTATAAACTTGACATACTCAGGCCTGTGCCAGTACTGTAAGTACTTCAAGTACCCAATGAACGCCTCATCCTCAAAAAACCTATTTTGCGCTAAATCTAAAACCAAACCACAAAATTTACATACTCATTCAGCAAACCTCAATCTCATTTAACAGCTGAAATTGAGATTAAATAAATGTAAAAGATAAATAACAATAAATACACATACAGTGGATGTAAGTAGGGTTAGCTAAGCACTGCACAAACTCCAACTCGAGAAGAAACCTCTGCCTCCCATCATCCGGATCCTTGTACACAACCTTAGGCCTGCAAATTTCCAACCAATTTCCGTAATTTCAAAAAAATCAAAATAAGTGATGAATTTACAACACCAGCAACTCGCTGCCGGAGGCTTACGAGGAAGGAGTGTCTGCAGCTGAATCACTTCCACTACTTGATCCCATTGATTCGTACACCGAATCGATCAACAGATTGTCGTCGATTTGATCAGTCAAGTAAAATCTAGCGAAGCGTACACCCTCGTCTTTGCCCAGCCAGCGTTGACCTCGGTCAAAGAACATATGGGCCAACATAAGCCCATTTCGCGTCCATCCGTATTGCACTTTACCTTCTCTCCGCTTTATTCCAATGCGACGTCGTTTCAAACGCTTTTTCAGCTTTATTATTGTCAGAAATTTAAATCTCAGAATATTTTGGCCAAGTTAATTTCATTTTGTGCAATAAATAAATGGAATATTAGAGCACAAAAGCATTGATATTAATAAAATATATAATTAAAGATTCTTGTCGATATTGGAGACAGATTGAGATTGAGAATATTATTATTAATAATACACATAGTACAAATGTTTACTCACAAACATAAGGCAGCCACTACTAGTCCAGATTGATTAATTAAGAATTACAAAGCCGAAAAGATTTACATTTCTTCCAATCAAAAGACGACACGTGTAACATTTCCCCACACAAAACGGTGCTTATCGTGTCACGTAGAGCTATACCAGCCAATCAGGTAGTTCTTGTCTGCCACGTGTCATGAATCTGGTAAAGGCAGATGTACAGGTAATCAATCACTCAATCATTCCAACTTTTTATTCATCTTCAGCCTTCAGGTTGTGGTTGTTTGGGTGGCTTTTGAGAATTTTTTGACAGCGAAGAGAGCAGCAGGGAACAGTTTAGAAGGAGATAAAGAAAGAGAGAGAAATAAGGTGAAGTGTCGTTTCGGATTGGGATCGTGTGAACATCAAGCTGCGACCTTTTTGATTCCAGTCTCTAGGGTTTTTGATTTCTTGAAGTGGGTCTGAGTTTGTTTTCCCAATCTGCGAAATTTGGATGAACCCTTTTGCAGGTGAGCCCTTTGCTACATCATTCTTTGTTTCACTGTGTTAATTTGTTTATTAAGGTTTTGGTTTGGTTTGTTGGATGAATGGGTGTCTGTTGTTAGGTTGTTTTTTTCTACTAAATTCTAGCAATTGCTGTTTAGACTATTTTTGGAGTTATCTCCAGATTGTGGTATTCCTGGATTGAAATGTTCATGTGAATCATGTGATAGACAATTTGATGTGTTTAAGATGTTTTGATAGGCTTTTGGGTTCATTAAGCAGATGAGTTCAGATTCCTGCATTGTGCAGATTTCAGTCAACTAGCAAAATGGGGTTAGGTTCGTTGAAAATTAAAAGTTTTATGCCATTCCTGATTCTTTGTGGAAGGGTCTTTCGATATTGGACATATGCTGATTCTTCTTTTTGAGTTGTTCACATTCGGTTTATTGAATGTGTATCGTATGATTGTATTAGACCTTTTTTCAGGTGAATAAAGATGATGTTAGGCAGTGTTCATTGCGACATGTGAAAAAGATGAGAGTGTTTTTTACAAGTGGCTTGAAGTTTAGAATTGGTGTGATACATGTGGTCAGATTTGTAGCAGATATCACTAGTTCTAGCCATGGAATGCAGTGAAAGGTGAGAGATAATTTTAGCTGTATAATTTAATGGTTTCTGTTTTTTATATTCGTGGTTATTTTCTGTGTAGATTTGATACCAAGTCCTTCATGAATGGAGATAGTTACGAAGGTCATTTTAAGGGGATACTTCCTCACGGCAAGGGTAAGTACATATGGTCAGACGGGACTGTGTATGATGGCGACTGGGAGCTTGGAATTATGACGGGTAATGGAAAAATTTCATGGTCTACTGGTGGGACATATGTTGGTGAGTTTTCTGGACGTTATCTTCATGGTTTTGGAACCTTTAATGGAAGTGATGGATCTGTCTATGTTGGGAATTGGAGAATGAATCTCCCTCATGGGCTTGGTAAAAAACAATACTCGAATTCAGAAACTTATGAGGGTTCTTGGAAAGAAGGGGTTCGTGACGGTACTGGTAAGTATTCATGGATCGATGCGAGTTCTTATGTTGGTGATTGGAAAGGTGGAAAAATGAATGGTAGAGGATTTATGACATTGGCCAATGGTGATACTTATGATGGTCATTGGTTGAATGGAGTCAAGCACGGATCAGGTATTTACAAGTTTTCGGACGGGGGTTATTATTTTGGGATGTGGAATAGGGGCTTGAAGGATGGAAAAGGAACATTCTACCCGGCTGGAAGTAAAAATCCTCCTTTGAAGAAATGGTACGACTGTATAGGAATTAAAGACGAAAGACAAAATTCTTTGCCGGATAATGAAAATCTGAGCTCAGAAGGTAGTTCAAAATCAAGATTTAATCGCAGCCTGTCAGAGATGATTTCTTTGAATAGTAACGGCATTTCTAGAAACCCCGGTCGAATATCACACAGGGCAATGTCATTGGATCAAAGGTGGAGGACTAACTCGTTAATCTCAGAAGATGCCTCCTGCACTGTATCAAGCGCATCTGACGATGATCAACCTGAAGAACAGGAAAGTGACGGCGTGGTATATGAAAGAGAGTATATGCAAGGAGTGCTAATCAAGGAAAAGAGCAGAAGTTGCTCTGAAGTATCCGGTAAATTGCTAGAGCAAGATAAATTATCTGGCAAACTAGGGAAAAAGATGTCAGCCTTGGAAATTCAAAAGGGCAACAGGAGTTACTTTCTGATGCTGAACTTGCAACTTGGCATAAGGTAACAAATTAAAACTTGAATAAGGCTATTTTGTACCCAATTTTCTGTAGAGACGGTAAAATTACGGACCCTTTTCAGTCCATTCTGTTTTGATTGGTTAACTGTTGGGCGCTGGTTAGGATTAGTTTACCTGTAAATAAAAGTAATGATCTATGTTTTTATCAAAACAGGTACACTGTGGGAAAGATAACACCTGTTCCTCGAAGAGAAGTTCGTTCCTCAGATTTTGGAGAGCGGGCGCGAATAATGATGTTTTTCCCAAGGAAAGGATCCCAGTATACACCATCACACTATTCAGTAAGCTTTCACTGGAAAGACTACTGCCCAATGGTCTTCAGGTATTTAGTAATTGGGATTGATACGTAAATCAAATTTTATTTTATTAACTTAGCTTGCCAAGTTATTCTCAACGGTTTTCCTGTTGCAACTATGGGATAGTTCTCCATCAGACGTAGTCAAATAAATTTGTTAATGCATTGAAACCGAATCCTTGATAATATGTGTAGATTCTCATGAAGTATTGCATTCAGGAATTTGCGGGAAATGTTCAAATTAGATGCTGCGGACTATATGATGTCAATATGTGGTGACGATGGATTAAGAGAACTTTCTTCCCCAGGGAAAAGTGGCAGTATCTTCTATCTTTCTCTCGATGACAGATTTGTGATCAAGACCTTGAAGAAATACGAACTAAAGGTAGCTTCTTAAAAATTTTGCTTATTTTTTTCAGCAATTCCAATTTCGAAGTAGCTAACTTTTTCTTGCAGGTGCTACTCCGGATGCTGCCCAAATATTACGATCATGTCGGGAAGCATGAAAATACTCTCATAACAAAGTTCTTTGGGGTACATAGGATAACTTTAAGAGGACGGAAAAAAGTATGTTTATGCATTTTTTAATTCACTAGGCTCTTAACTTCATAGTACTGAAGTTCTTTGCACTACAGGTGCGATTTGTGGTCATGGGAAATATGTTTTGCACAGAATTGCGAATTCACCGACGGTTTGACTTGAAGGGTTCAACATTTGGCAGATGCACTCCTAAAGAGAAAATCACTGAGAACACAACATTGAAGGATTTGGACCTCTCTTATGAGTTTCACATGGATAAATGTTTGCGTGATGAACTATTTAAGTAAGCATTCTGTCCTTGTTATATGTCACTGACAATGCTTTAAAATATGAAAGTAAGCGTATACTGTATCAGCCTCATTCTACTCCAGTCCATAGGAAGCTTTTTAAAGGCAATGGACAGGCTTAAAACAGTTTCTTTATTTTGCAGACAAATCCATCTAGACTGCGAGTTCTTGGAATCTCAACATATAATTGACTACAGTCTCTTGTTGGGATTGCATTTTAGAGCACCAAAGCATTTGAAAGCGATTCTCGAAGGTCCTGATACAGTCCATGACCGTGATGAACCTTCTGTAGGTAATAATCAAGTCACTTTTCATGCTATGTTACTATAATATTGCGTGCTACAGCTGCAATATTATTGGGCCTTGTTTTTGTGATTTGACCAGGCGGATCTTCAGAAGGAGAGCCTTTCATACCACCTCAGAGTCTACTTTTAGTTACCCACGAACCCAACTCCGCCACTCGTGCACCTGGTCCTCACATTCGAGGCAAAGCTTTAAGAGCCTTTTCCGTCGGTGGCCAGGAAGTTGATCTACTCTTGCCTGAAACTGGAAGGTTTGTTCACCTTACGCACTATCCATTATTAATCATTTACAGGCTGATATTTCTGCGATACATCAGTCTTACATGAAAAAAATTCCAGGGTACAAGTACAATTAGGAGTAAATATGCCGGCACAGGCAAACCACAAGGTTCGACATGGAGATTGTGATGATGATTCATCTGGGGAGGTTGAGCTTTTCGAGGTTTACAATGTTGTCCTCTACCTTGGCATCATCGACATCCTGCAAGAATACAACTTAAAGAAGAAAATGGAGCATGCTTATAAAGCATTCAAATACGACCCATTGTCAATATCTGTTGTAGAGCCCAAGATCTACGCCAGGCGATTTATCAATTTTTTGCATACAAAAGTCTTCCCTGAAGGACAATCTTGAATAGCAGCGGACAGTTTCATTATCTTCCATGGCCTCCTCTTCTGGTTAGCAGACTGCTTCTATAAAATTTAACATAAGCAAGTCCCAAATGCATGATATGATGAGAGATTATTACCTGACATGGATTCAGGGTTTTTTTGTAAGTTCTATGAAATGCCCATAAGTTCTACAAAATGCTTATGAGTTATGTTGACAGGAATGAAGCCTGGTCCGAGATCATCTAAAGCGTCTAACTCGGTACCAAGACTGCGCAAAATGTTCTCGAGCCAAACTACATTCCTGTCAACATTATACCCAAATGTAATCCATTCCCTGAATGAGAAATGAGAATAACACTGTGTCATCAAGGAGGTAGGTCTCTTCAGCCAACCCCATACATATGCGTGAAGCTATGGTGAATGGAATAAAAGGAGATTGAGAAAATATTAGTGTTATAATGAATTAGACTGCAAAATAAGTCAGGTGTGGGTGACTTTCAGAAACATCATATCATTAACTTGTTGGCTTGTTATGCATATTTATATACACAGAAGAGTTGAACTGATTTGAGAAATTATAGGGAATACCCTAAACCAGATCACATCTGAAGCCATTAGTTTTTAACTGAGATCTGAAAAATAGGTACAGGGAGACTCTTTCACTTCCTATAAATAGTTGGTTGAATTTTTTATGCTTCTTAAACTCATCTTCTATCATGCACTGATGATGGCACCACAGATCATTTGAAGGGAGTTTCCACATTTGTTAAGTAGCAACTTTTTCATCAAAAATATAAACAACTGAAAGACTGTTTTTTTTTTTGATATCAAATGTTCAGTACAAAACTGAACCGGAAACACTGAGGAAAAAACCTAAGGAAAGAAACAAAAACAGAGCTAGGTTACAAATAAATTAAATTAAAACGTGGAATAGCGAACTTGTAAAACCAACTCCATAATTGCTCCGTCGCCTTTCGTGTGCATCAGCATCGGTATGCAGATAGCACGTGCCAGCGAGTAGCACTAAAAGAATAGTGTAACAAAGTGACAGAAGCATGAGACTGTGAGCACCAGCTGAACGACCGAACTGAAAAACCGAAACTCCAAACGGTCTGTGATAATTAAAAATATCCGCATGAAAATTTAGAAAAGGCGTTGGAGAACACCGATGTCCCAGATTAGTCGGTAAACTGAACCGAAGACCGTAGTGAAAGCAGGGCACGTGGATGAGCAGGATTTGATAACGTGGCAGTGAAATGGAAATTGGAGCCTTGGACACGCGTTCAAAGGATAAGAAGCCACGCAACTAATACGAACGCGCAACATGTAAGCCAGCAAATCGAACCAAGCGCCATCCAGTCAGCACCGGCTCCAAAGAGGCGTGCCACGAGGAAATGACACGAAGTGGAATACACACGTGCCAAACAGCAGAAGTTGACACGTGGCAGAACAAAGGGTGACACGAATCCAGCCGACAGACGACGTAGCCGACTCCCGCCACGGACCCAGCGCACCAAAACAACCTAGCCAACCCCGACGGCGCCACCAATCCTTGACCGACAACCACCGATCTAAACCACACAATTCCGACCGGCAAAGGAAGATGACAATGGCGGCAGCAGGCAGGTGAAAACCACTACTCCACCAGAAGAAGCAGCGCAAAAGACAGCACAGGCCAGCAGAGGCCAGCCGAGCAAAAAAACCACAACAAACACTAAAGACACCCATGACGGTGTAAACCAAAACAGCAGACGTCGCGCAGGTGAACAAAACCCACAGCAGCACCAACTACAACAGCGTCAGGGCGGAAACCAGACACCCAAAAAGACCACAAACAAGGCAGCACAAAGAGGAATATGCACAGGTGGAAACGGCAGCGCCACAGGAAGGGCACGAAAAGAAACTCAGCCGAACAAAACGGCGAGCTGAAAAAACTCCACGGACAACGACGACGGCGGTGAAATATAAGGTTGGAGAACCAGCCGTCATCGGACGCCGAGAGTAAAGAGGAGAGCCCAGCACACACCCTCGCACATAAGACTGTTGGTCATGACATTAGTGATGTGAATATGTTTGTTCTAAACACAGTGAAAGTAAGCATGAGGAATAGAAAGGATTGCCTTATATGGTTGACTTGTCTCTTACTTTACAGCATTGTTCTTGAGATGGAAAGAGCTAAAATGAGGTAAATCATTGCTTTGGGTTATTATGTGTTTCCACACATCCTTACCAACTGCCCACAATTGTCGAGCTCATTAAGGTATTAAACGACACCGTTTATTATTTTTCTGAGGTTTTGACACAAATTGTATTAACGGAAAAGATTTAAGTTCACAAATTTGCTGAAAACCTGAGAAGTAACCAGAGCAATGACCTTATCTTCTTTTGCAAACACTCTGAGCTTTCCTGCCACTAAAACTTCCACAAATGGTTTCCTTGCCAATCCACCCCAGATTCAACCTCCATTAACATCACTCCATTGGCAACCAGCTCCTAATGAACATTCAAGCAATACCCAGAAGCTGCTAAGATTATCTTCCCCTGAGAAATGGAGGGCTGGTGTCTCGTTCTTTCCAGCTTTTTTGAAGAAAGGTAAGGATGCGAAAGAGCTTAAAGAAGAGCTCCTCGAAGCCATTGCACCTCTTGACCGTGGTGCTGAAGCCACTCCTGAAGATCAGCAAAGAATTGACCAGGTTGGGTTCCATGGAACTCCTTTTCTGTGAAATATTGAATCCTCAATGGTTCAGATATATCGAAGATATTATTAACAGGTTCTGTCTGATCAGCTTGCGCGTAAACTAGAAGCAGTGAATAAGATAAAGGAGCCATTGAAATCTGACCTGCTGAATGGGAAGTGGGAGTTGATATACACCACATCAACATCAATCCTGCAAAAGGAGGTGAGTGAGTTTCATATCCAGTAACAATTCCTTTCTTCAATTAAGTCTTTTTTTTCACTTTCTTGATGCTGAATCCAACTTCTAATTCTGAGAGGCTTCAGAGGCCGAAATTTTTGAGATCTAGAGCCAATTTCAAGCTATCAATGCAGATACACTAAGAGCTCAAAATCTTGAATCGTTTCCTTTCTTTAATCAGGTATGTCGATTTGAGCTCATAAGTCGCTCATAATTCCTCATGATGCATTTTATCCGTAGCTATATGTAACCAAACGTTCTGATTATATCTCCTCAGGTGACAGCTGATCTGACGCCTCTAAGTCCAAGCAAGGTTGCCGTAAAGTTTGATTACTTCAAAATTCTAGGCCTGGTAAATTATGCGGATGATCTCTTTTTTTCATTTTGGTATGCCGATGCAGCTTCTTTAAGCAGTCTCTTAAGTTCTGTTCAACCTGTTCCCTTCAGATTCCAGTAAAGGCACCAGATAGAGCCCGCGGCCAGTTAGACATTACATATCTGGATGAGGATTTGCGGTAAACAAATAATAAAGCGTCCCAAATCTTGTAAACCTTCCGAATTGTAGCTACTTGACTTACATGGCTTGAATTTTGAAACAGCATATCAAGAGGCGACAAAGGAAACTTGTTCATCTTGAAAATGGTAGACAGGTCCTACAGGGTACCATCCTCTTAGATGATCAAGCCAACGTATGCAGAATCTGGCGAGATATACAGAACATATCTACTGGATGTACATATACACTTATCAGCAAAGATATCAGTCCTAAATTGTCCCAGTAATTTCCGGAGTTCTCCTTAAAATGAGATTGTCCCACTCTCTTTCAAATTTGCAAACTTTTCTATTCATTACCCACCAAGGGGGATAAATACCTGACAGAGCTTAATTACCGCCTTCAATTTGTCGACTCTGATTACATATATTCGTTCAATACATCATGTGTTCCTTGAGGATCTTCACAGCTCTAATGATTCCATCCTGAAAACAGCAACATGGCAAGTCAAGTATTACCATATTGCTAAAATACACTTCTCTCCAGCAACTAGCTCGCAAAATGTGGCAACTACTTAATTCTGATTAATAAGGCCTTTCTCTAAAGCACAAGCACATAAACTTTTATTATAAAAAGTACCTCAGGCGATATTTAGCAGCAATTTTAGATGCATGTACTTTAACTTCAGACGTACGAGCATATTTAATGGCCTCCGATAACGCATTCACAGCTACAGCAACGCTTGAGGGATCAGCTGTATCAGGAAGCAGTTGGCTTCTTTTCAGAGGTTCTGGTGCAACCCCAAGCCATGCCATCCTATGCGCCCAATAGAATTGGTCCAGCATAAAGGGACAAATTACCTTCAACCCGAATGATTATGTTAGGCATCAAGACTATAGTTTTTCTCAACTGTAAGCTGAAAGATTAACCTGTGGGATTCCAGCTCGTAATGCTGCAGATGTTGATCCACTACAAAAGACAAAAGCATAGTAATGTATATTGTTATTAATAGTGTAGACTGTAGGATAAAATTAAATCAAGACGTGTCTGGAAAAGTGAAAAACCAAACTCACCTTCCACCATGATGAATTGCAACACAACATCTTGGGAACAGCCATTCGTATGGAATCGATCTGTCAAAAGTAAAAATAGTCTGACATATTACTCAGCGAACTGACGATCATAGTGACTTTATTTATATATCAGCGAGACGACCAATTATCATACCACTGCAAAGAGAGATTAATCATACCCCGAAAAATAGAAGAGGTGATCTTCGAACAATAAAACCCCATCATCACCTACGTGTTTTGAATTTGAAATTTCTTCCGCAAGCTCTTGGACTGCTGTGTTTAGTGGTTCATATCCAGCCGAAAAAAGTATGAATCTATGCTTAGTAATTTGACAAACAGAATGAAGAACTTGTAGAAATGCACGAGGTTCTTTCATAAATCCCATGCTGCAGATGGAAACAAATTATTTTAAAGTTTAAACAAATATATCAAGCGCACAATACTAACCAAAAGAAAGTATCCGTGACTCTAAACTTTACCTTCCAATAGAACTCAATCCTACAAATATGGGTGGTTGGACTTCTGTAGAATTTAAAAAGTGCAGTAAATCCACATGAGCCGAACACAATTCTTTAGTTACGCTTACAGGCCCACGTGACATGGATAAATGAATTTGTTTACAATTGCTACATGAGAACTGCCATTGGTATGGAGGAAACCAGAACCCACAAACATGGATACTTGAAGGCCAATAACCTGTTGTATTGCATTCATTCACTCCATCAGGGTTCAAGGGTAAAGCTGCAATACGTACACAATATTGCACAATTAAGTCAGAATCGATACCAGGACACTCAACAACTTCTTTGCTGAATCCATATCTGTTCATAAAATCATGAGATGTATAAATAAATGAGAAACAGTAAAGAAAGAGTTACTTCAGCTGTCTCTTAGCTTACAATACCAACGGTGATGGACGCCTATCATGCCAATTGGGAACATCTGTTACTGGATCCTACAAGAGTAAAGCCGTGGAATAATATGCGGGTATTTAAAGTTCATTTATGACTCGCTGAAGTTGTCCCTGAACGGTGAACGACAGATTTCATCAGTTTGTTAGAGAATCTTGAGACCTTACAGTGAAAGGTATTGTGCTTAGATGCAAATCTTCACTTCTCCAAGTTCCCCAATTATCAGTAAAAAGTGGCCACATCCAATGAAGGACATCTCTCCAAGAGACCTGCATTGATAAAATCAAAGATATAACGAAGCACATTAAAGAACTTTAGGTGGAAAAGGCATCTATTGATTCAATAAAAATTCAGTATTCCTCTAAACAAGATCCTTGGAAGTCCTTTCAATACACATGACACACCTTGCCTTCTGGTGCTTCTTGAAGATATTCATACAATAGGGGAAGATCTTCTCTAAATTGTCTTTCAAAGCTTGAAGGAGCACTGTTTAAATAATAAAAGCACGGCAGTGTATATCAATGAGAATTGAGAAAAAAATTGAATTCCAAACTCAAAACTCAGTCTATATTGGAGAATCATGATGCCCCTACTCCCTAGTACAATGACATTACAGCGAGGACCCAAAAATATGACTGCACATACACTCAAGACTCAACATGTTTTGAGTACATCAACATGTGAATATTCTGAAAACCAATTTCCTTAACTTGGACTAAAGATTTCAAGTCTCATGGTAATTGGTACCTGTAGGGAACAACATAAGGAGCAGCAACAATACAAGGAACCCGATAGAGTTCTGCAAGGCTCCAACCTTCCTGCTCAAAATAAAATAATTAATAAGCAGGCATTCGTTAGAATATGAGCGCCAATGATGTTGACCTCATCAGCCATTATTAAAAAATTATTCAAATAAACAGAAAAACCATAAAAGCTTAGAGAGTGTCACTCAAAAGTTTACCAAGGCAAAGAAGTTTATAACTATAAAATCTCCCTTCAAACTCGAACCATTGCTAAATATCTTTTCCATTACATCAAGGCACTCTTGTCTATGTTCTCTAGTAACCATTTTCTTTTTCCTTGAAAACGAATCAACATCTTCTGAAATTACAATAAGACCTTTCAGTAAATCTCAGACAAGATTCGAAGACCTTACTTCCATATGCAAGATAAATCATAACTGTAGCAAGATTACACTTCAATACCTTGATTCTCCTCGTCTCCGCAAAGTGAAAGAACTGGTGGTGATGAAATTGAAACATAGGTTACATTAAGAGCTGCTAAATGTGAACTCAGATCCTGCAATCAACGCATCACAAGAGCACCAATCACCTATACATTATCTTCGTTATACAAATCATGAACAAGCCATCGTTCCCTAAAGTAAAAATAAACTCCAAAGTTTAAATTTTACAACATGAAGCAAACCTGGTGAGCTGAATGAGTCACAAAAAACACACTATAATCTTTCAAGTCAGCATCATTAGCAAAAGCTCCACACAATGCCTGCAAGCACCATTGACATCACACGACACTAATCCCGTTTCATATAAAAATTCAACATTTCAAACCACCAAAAATTGAAGTAATTCATCATGTTGTCTCATCTGCAACATGTTTTGTCACTCACCAAACAATCATGAAAAATAATCAAAAAAACAATACTTAAATTGGTAAGAAAAATCTATTACCGCAACTGGGTGCACATCCCCTTTAGTCCCAAAGGCCATGAACACCGCCAACCGCTTCCTCCTGCTCTCCATCTCCATTAATCCCACGCCAGCCTCCAAACACTCCCCATTTGTGTGAAATTTCACGGTTCAATTTCAAAATTACCCAACCGAACCGTTTACGGTTCAAATCGCTAACCGATTCGGATGACAATCGCGCTTACTAATTTAAAGCTAAAACTAAAAGGCTGAATCTTTAATCTTCTATCGAACCGGTTCGGTTCGACCAAAAAATGGATCGGTTCAATCAGAGCGTCAGACTTTGTAATGGCGGCCAGTGACGGGGGAGGAGGCTGCGAGGAGAAGCTAGAGAAGATGGACGATTTGAACAAAACCCTAAAAGAAGGAGAAAGGCTATTGGCCCCAACTAGAAGACCAGATGGAACACTAAGAAAACCAATTAGAATTAGGGCTGGTTATGTCCCTCAAGAAGAAGTCGCCATCTATCAATCCAAAGGTGCTCTGGTACGGACTTCAGGACTTGTGCTGTCAATTCTCAACTGGGTTTTTGTTACGAGTTTGTTCTGTGTTTTGTCAATTGGGGTTGTCAAAATTTGCATAAAGGTTGCAACTTTAATTGTTCAGTGATTCGGCTGTCGTATTGGATTTCTCAAAAGATATTGTGATTCCTATGAATTTTGATTAGTTTGGAAATTCATGATTTTTGAATTTAGGAATTGGAGACAATTTGAGTGGGGTTGTTTTTAGATGTTGTATTTGTTACTTGTTGTTTGCAGTGGAAAAAGGAGATAGCCTCTTTGCAAGATACTCCTCCTGGTTATACGGCGCCAGTAACGGATGCCAAGCCTAAAACCAAGTCTGTCAAGAGGAATGAGAGAAAGAAAGAGAAGCGTCTTCAGGTGAATTTTTCGAGTTATTGCTCCAATGTATTTCTGTTTACCAACTTATTGATTTATTGGTATGATATCAATACACTTTCAGTTTTGATTGATGTTTATTGGTATATTTTTATCATCCTAATGGAATTTTTTATGAAAGTATATTGGAACAAGCATTGTCCCAATAGTTTCCATTAATGCTAATGACTTAAGTTGGTGGTCTTACTGGAAGTTTATCAAAGAGTACCTTTATTTGCTGCTATTCCGTCTTAAATTAAAGATCTTTTCGTAGACACTGAAGTCAGACGCATGTCTATTTTCTGCAGGCTGCTGCAGATAAAGGTAAGCAACCAGAGTCATCAGCTGATGAAGAAATTAATGAAGAAGAAATTTTGTCAGCTAAAAGTAAAAACAAAGGACCAGCAACTGTTGAATCAGTAGCATCAAAGATGAATGATCTTGCTGTTTCTTCAAAATCAGTTACAGCCAGCTCGCAGTCAGTTGATGTGGAATCTTCTGATGTGAGTGCTCAGGGTCAGGATATTGATAAAAAGATCAGAGCTTTAAAGAAGAAGGTTTGCATAATACTCTTCTCCTTTTAAAACCGATATTCATTTCGTAGTATAGTGTCTTTTGATTATTTAGACAGCTTACTCTTTCTACTTACACCCATATTAGGTGCTTAGAATAAATTGAGTACAATGCGTTGATCTCAAGATCTGATTAAGTCTCTCGCAAATACTTAGTTCTTTTGAGACTGCACAAGTTTGATAAGACATGTGTATATTATTTACAACAGTAACTTAAGTTCACTTACACTATTTTACAGATTCGCCTGGCTGAAGCTCAATTACAAAAATCTACCACATCACAGGATACAAAGCCAGAACAGTCCGACAAAACAAAGAAGTTAGAAGATTGGCGTGAAGAATTAAAACTTTTAGAAGATTCAAAATCCAAATGAATTGACATAGGTGTGCCATGTATTGCCTATGCGTCTGTGTAATGTTATTCATTCAATCCTCTGTTTCTTCGTGCAAACATTTCCATTGTTCCTACAATGGTGAATTAAATTAGTGGCACTTTTTACTTGTGACACTTCCTCGCCGAAACCCCTCAAAAACATTTGTTGCTAATTCAAGATGCAGAATGTCTTGCTAAATCTTCAAAAAAAACAAAATGCAATTTATACAGTCAACTTTTCAAAACAAGTAGCCAAATGGGTCGGGTCGGACCGATCCGGTCGGTATTTGTCAGATTGAATCGGGTCGGTTTTGTCGGGTCGGGTTTGGTCAGGTAGGGTTTAATGAAATGGTCGACATTCGATAACGAGATGACCAATTTGAAATCAGGGTTTTATTGTTCAAGACGCGGATTGGGGGGGAGAGAGAATACGCGCCGCCGCAAAACATCTCATCGTAGCTCCGAGGTATAAACATGCCGAAGTCGAAGAGAGACCGTCCAAGTAAGTCACGCTTGCTGCGTCTTTCCTTTGCGCTAGTACACAAGCTAATTAGCCTCTCAGGACATATTAATCCTGAGTTGCTGAAAGTTGAATTTAGTAGAAAAGATTTGATTTTTATCGTTTACAATTGCCAATTATAATTGCAAGTGTTTACTTTTGGATTGATTGGATTTGGTGTTGGATTGTGTAGTTACTCTATCTAAGACGAAAAAGAAGGGTAGAGGGCATAAGGAGGTAATTGTAAACAATGTTAGAGAAGCTGCAGAGAAATATAATTCTGCGTATGTTTTCACTTATGAGAACATGAGGAATCTGAAGTTCAAGGAGTTCAAGGAGCAGCTCAAGGCCACCAGCCGGTCAGTTTGATGAAATTATGCGCTCTTATGTTTTTGAAAATTTGTTTTTCTTCCGTTTATGTTTGGTGGATTGTTGGTGTAGGTTTTTCTTAGGTGGGAATAAAGTCATGCAAGCTGCTCTCGGACGTGCAGAATCTGATGAGATAAGACCCGGTATTTACAAAGTTTCAAAGGTAAGATCTGTGTTTTTGTCTCTTATGATTGTCAATATTCACTCTTACTCATTGCATATATATTTTTGGCCAGTCTTTTTTTCTAATTGAAGAATGTTTATCGTGTTGTTGCTGCAGCTCCTACGTGGGGATGCTGGGCTTGTATTCACCACTTTACCCAAAGAAGATGTAGAAAGGTTTTTAAACATTTGCAGTTGGTCTCAGTGTTTAACTCCAGTTGTCAATTTTTAATCTTGTGCATAATGAGCTGCCTATCTTTTCTTTTTAACAGGACTTTTAAAGAATATGAAGAAAGTGGTTTCGCTAAGACTGGAAGTATTGCGTCTGAGATGGTTTGTGAGACTACAGACTAAGCAGTGTATGAAATGCATAATTTTCAGCTCATGGAATGGTGCTAAGGCTGCAATTATATTATATTTTTCAGGTTGAACTGAAAGAGGGTCCTCTTGAGCAATTTAGCCATGAAATGGAACCATTTTTGCGGAAGCAGGGAATGCCTGTCAAGCTTAACAAAGGTGAGAGCTACTCTCTTCAATCCTGCTTTACTTGTTCACATATGGTTTCAGTCTGTAACTAAAGTGAATATTCTCTTGCAGGGGTCATTGAGCTTGTAGCAGATTATGTTGTTTGTGAAGAAGGCAAGCCTGTGTCACCACAAGCATCTCGCATATTGGTATTTTTCCGCTCCCTAACAGTTGCCTTAATTGGTATTTAAATGTGTGTTGAAACGTTATATGTTACATTTATGCTCCTCGGAAATTTACGGAATGGACATTCGAAAAGTTAAGGCATCTGAATCCGTCTTTTTATGCAGCGCTTGTTGGGGGTCAAGTTGAGCACTTTTAAACTACATTTAATTTGCCGATGGAGTCCTGAAGACTTTGAACTCTACAGAGAACCAGCAGATGGCTCAGACATTGAGTCATCATAAGATGTTGAAATCATACGCATCCCTTGGGGCGTGAGTTGATTGACCCAATGTCATTCTGGCCGCATTACTTATAAGCTATCTAATTTTGTATCCTTTCTGGTCATGCCAATTTAGAGTGCCTTTAGTTGTATGAATTCCGCTTGATCGATGTCAGGGATTTGCTTCCTACAAGTTTGAAAACAGATGACAAGTATAAGATTAAAATGGTTTTCACCTTCACACTTTACTGCTTCATTTTATCCCCATTTTTAGTGGCAGCAAGTAAATTGTACCAAGCGGCTTTCTCGCACAACCGTTCAGTGACTTCGTAGAAACAGCCAAATCAAGTCTCAATGCTTCATGCCACACTGTAGCATTATGCCATTTTGTAATCCAAAGGTGCCGGAAAGCATCTGATTTATATATTAATAAATGATGCGTTTTTCACAAAACTGTTTTCTGTGGCACATAATGTGAATGAAGTCTATTGTGATCATCAAGACAATGAGAGGCTTCAGCAGGATGTGTAAAAGTTCAATGCCAGTAATACAGCGACTCCAATAGTGAAATACTGTACATTTTTTCACTTGGAGTAATCGAAGGTGCGCCGCATGCCGAGGGCTGCAAGGCTGGTTTTCTCATAAATCAAACCACCAGGGATTTGTATCTATAAAGCCTCGTCAGCACTGAGAGATCAAATTTTTTGTGCAGTTCCCTGACAGTGTCAAGAATCTTTCTTTTGCCAAATACCAGTTGGAACTCCATAACATACCGGTGCAGCACCTATTAGAAATGGAAGGGTGCAAGCTTCCCTAGCCTTACTGATGAAGGAGCCAATTTTGGGTCTTTTTTCAGAATCTATAAGAACATTTGATCTCTCTATCAACCAGGAATCCAGGATTGACTTTCCAAACCGATCAATGTCCTTGTCCGTCACTTCCCACAGGTTTGCAATAATTGCTGGAGAACCAGCCATGAGGTAGGATAGAGGCATGCCTCGAGGAATATAAGAGCCATTAAGGTGAATGGATCCACTACTGCATCCCATCAAAAGTGTCGCTGCACAGCTTTCGAGTTTTTGGATTTCATGACCAGGAATGTACTGTGACCCTGAATCACCAAAAGTAACATGTAACCACTTTACAGATGAAAATACAGTTAACAAATTCAGGGAGGTTTATATTTGCGTACCACTTCCATGGCCAAAATAAATAAAAAGGTCGTGTCTCTTGAGGGCTGAAAACAGCTCATCAACAGAAGGTGCATCTCCAGCTTTCCCCTACATTCATCCCAAATATGAGTGCGAGAGCAAGTATATAAACACGTTCACCCATACAACGACAGAGATATAGTTTATTTACTAAATGCTCGGCCATCGAAATTAGCATAACAAATTTACCTCAAAGTTTTGATCCCTGAACCACTTCTCAAATTCCTGTTGTGTACTGCTTAAATCGCCACTTGGGTTCAGCAAAAAATATGTGTCTAATGGGTCAATCAAAGGAAACGGCGCAGCTGCATTAAGTTGTTCTTGACGAATACGGCCCCTATCAAGTGTCATGGCAATACTGCTAACTGAAGGCATGCGATACGCCTCTTCATTCCTCAGTATTGGCATGTTCTCCAGTGGAAGCATCTTCAAATAAAAAGCATGTTTAGAGACAGTTTATTAAGTTTTACATAAAGTTCTTGATTAAGAAAAGAACCTGGACATCAAGATCCAATACAAGAATAATAGGCTCCCTATGTAAGGATGGTTGGTCTTCCAGATCATTAGTGGCTTGAAGTATCAACTCAAAGGCTGCTGCAGACAAGCAACACGCGTCCCCCATCTCCTCTGTACTGTTTTTAGCTTGCTCAGTATGGCATCCATTTTTAAGAGATGAACTCGAGAACGATTCTCCAAGTTCAGATGCATATCTCGCACCTCCCAGATAAATTTTTAGAAGATTTGGGCTTAAATCCACTTTAAATTTACGTTTAAGGTCACGTGTTAACTTTTTTATTGCTGAATCCAAACTTCTGCAGTCTGACCACCCTGCTAAAAACAGGTACTTCCAAACACCAAACCAGTTGTGTTCCAAATCCCTGTCAAATAAGAAGAATCGCTACATAAATGCAATTCTGTCCTTATGCCAGAACATGTTATCCTGGAGCTTGGTATAGCTTTAAGAAAAGATGTTCATTATTCAACAAGCCACTGATTTACATTAAAGCACAATCAAGTTAAGTGCTTCTACCTAGTTTCATACCAAGCTTAGAAATTAGTGTATTTACACTTGGCACACATATAAAAAGGCAATACTAACCTCAGCAACAAGTCAAGACTGTGATCAAGTTTCTTTCTCTTTGCCCACCACAAAGATCTATTATTCTTAGTATCTTCCGTCGGGAAGTTTGAAGAAGACAAATAATTCTCCTTCAAAATCCCTCGGAACATTGGAACAACACTGTCAACAACAGTAGAACCCCAAGGACAATGCCAGTCCTTATCATCATTGCCAAAAAGATTACGTATGACAGAGGTTGTAGAATCATCATCTGCAACACCATATCATATTTTATAAAGGTAAGTACAAAGCCATAAAAAATCTGAAATCATAATAAACACAAGACGAAAACAAAAATTACCATCTAAAACTGAATCCACAGGCTGAAGAATAACAACAGGTTGATTCATTGAGTTGAAGCGCGACAAAACAGTCCATGCAGTCACTGTGGAAGGATATCCCAACAAATTTTTAAGGACATTGCTCAAAGTACCTCCAAGCAAGCTTAAACAGAGAACTGCAGCAGAAGGCAGATATTGGTAGAAGTTGAAAACAAACTCATCGAGGCACTGTGCTGAATCAGGAGCAATCCTACAACATAAAAGTTGCAGCAGAGTTGACATCATTTGCTAACTCAAAACTGATTAGACAGGCACTATGGATAGACCTTAAATACCTTAGTATGTCCAATTTTTCAGCAAAGGCTGATGTCGATGTAGCAACCTGTCAATCCAACGAACACAAAGTTATTTTAATTGTCTGAGCCAGTGTGAGTATGCCCCATATTAAAACTGAAAACCAAAGTCAAACACATCGTGTAAATGCATTTTGTGCTTATATTGTGTGTTCAACAGTATTAGCATAGTGGTTTACCTTATAGTCTAAAGGGTTCCCTAAAATAGATTTCCCCGCCAAACTTGACAAAATCTGAGAGTTGAAATGAGTACCGATAGAAGCTTGATGGAAATAAGCAGCCCAATGGCTATCAGACAATGGTTTCAGGGAACACGGTGGCAACGAAAAACCTTCACTTGTTGAAGAAACGACATAAAGTGAAGCCAACAACCTTGATATCTAGAAAGTGTTCATCAAGAAAGCAATTATTGTAAAAACGACAATAGACGGATGATAAAATTAAGACTTGATTATTTCATTTAGGGGTGCTTTAACGCAATACTGCATTTGGGGATAGTTACAAGGAAACCAACAACACAAGCTTCCCAAAAATTCTTGCCACACATCAAAGGACCAGCTTTAAAATATTAACTGACTAACGAAACCCAAATATCAAACTACAAGTTTTGATCACGCAAAAAGAGCATTGAGTCACTGACAAAAATAAAATAAACATAAAAACAACAACTACACCAAGCATTAACAATAAATTTTATAGCTGACCTTCTTTGATATATTTGGAACTTCACGACAGAGTACAAAAGCAAGCTTCAGCCAGGACAATATTATTGGAAACTCAATTCGGAAGGCATCACAACACACACCCCTAGCAAAGAAAAACAATATAATGAATATAATATCCAAAATAACTAAAGGAGATGAATTTGAATTTCAATTAACTATAGTAGTAAAATCAAGTTGGGGAAAATCCCTTACATAACATGGTTGTATCACAACTGGGTTTCAGCTTTAGAAATTTTGAAGGATAGTATAATATATAAGCTTAAAAGTGCATCCTTGAGAGCCATGTAAAATGACCATTTCTACTTTTCTTCTGACAGTTGCGTGGGGTAAATGATTTCCATATAATTATAAACTGTTCCTAACAAATTAAATAGCCATGCCCATCTTCACAATCAATAGTGAAAAGTTAAATACTAAAACATATGTAACAAATTAAGTGCTTCAGATCGATAAGAAGCATACCTTGCATTTTTTGTATGGTAGGTCATCACAGAATGCAAGCATACATTATATATTACTACTGCTCGCTCAACTGCTAAGGCATCTTCACTGGTCTCTTCATCACTTGGATCAAACCATGTTTCAGGTCTAGTAGTTGAAAAAGTATACTGGAAATAATTTCCAATCCTCAGCAAAGCTATACTCTTGCAATATACTTCATGAGCTCCGTGGATCTGACCACGTGAATGCAAGCATTTACCTGCTCGAGCATATAGAAAGTAATGGATATTAATCAGTGAAGTAACTGGCACGGTGACGTATTGAAATATGAGCAAAAGGATTAGTACAAAAGAATTATAAACCACAATAAAATCAAAATGCAATAAGTGAGCACCAATGAATACTTAATCTAGTAGCACTATATTATACAGCAAACTAAAAAATTAACTAGTAAAGACCTGGAATTCCATACCAATCTTCATGAGAAACTTCAATGATAGCCTTCGGCGAAGGAACTCCCATTTCAAGGTTACAAAACAATCAAGTAATCCAGATTCATGTACTTTAAACAGAAAACACTGCAAGCACTGCATCTTTTGGCTTGTACACATTGCACAACCTGATTGAAGCATTGAATCATGTATGTTCAAAAATGAGAGTTCCTGATTCAAAGTGTTCAAACTAGCATGACTCTCATTGATATTTGAACATGAAGGGTCGACACTCAAATCCTCATCTGGTTCAGAAGGATTAGAAATTTGTGAAGAACGGGCTCTTGAGCGAGTAACTCTAACATTCTTCTGAGCAATTGATTTTTTCTGTGGATTCAGGTTTTGTCGTGCTTCTTTCGTCTTCTTCACTCTCTTTGGTTCCAAATCAGCTGGTGCTTTTTCAAATGCAGCCAAGCTCAAACTGCGCTCCTTAGGTTTACAACTAACTGTTTTGGTTCGTCCTTTGCTTAATATTCTGGGACAAATATCTGGAATCCTCCATTCGGGAAGATTCAGTTTATCTACACCAATTTTGTACATCTTCTCTGCCTGAGACATTTGGTCGGACGGAATATATCCTACACAACTATTGAACTGGCTTCTAAATAAGTCTCCAAGCTGTAAATCTAGGTCTATGTCAGAGATTAACTTGCACTTCGAACAAGTTATGTGTATCATACAGTCTGAAAGCAAATTCTTTCCCTTTTCAAGCGTGTTTGCTGCCAAGTCCCAAAGCTTCCTTTTACGATAAAGCTTTCCTACATTAGGATATCAGTTTACATTCCCACTTACTAATTTTACGTAGAATAAAAATGACTATATATACATGAAAAAGAACGAATTCATACCCAGAACACGAGAAAAGGCAACCATGAGAAAAGTCAAGCCTTGTGAAGAACAGATACGTCTACCCCATTTCAGAAGAATTTCAGCATCGACGCTATTTCCAAGCATCTCATGGATAACTCCGACCTTGTTCGTATTAAAATCAAATTATAAATGTGCATATGCAATATAGACTTACTAAGTTGTAACTAACATTAATATATACCTGCAAAGTGCTTTCAACATAACACTGAAGTACGCTCCAAGGAGATACAGCAAATCTTTCCTTAATAAATGAAGCTTTATCTAATGACCAAAGTTCACCAGCCACTGAGTTGATTATCGAGAAGTTTTTCAAACTAAAATCTTTTTTCTCAACTTCCATTGCCATTTGATCTGCCTCATTCTGCTGTTCGATGGTGTATGTAAATCTCTCTTGCAAAAGTTTACTACGTAATCGATGTGCTTCTTTTGCAAAAGAGAGACTCTAACAGAAAATATTTGTTAGAAAATTCCATAAATATAAATGTAATCATTTATGTGGAACTTTTGGATTAAGGAGACCAAGTAAGATCAGCACCAGGTACCTCAATCAATCTCCCTGTACACATAAGTCTCTCAGAAAGATCGTAGTATAGATGAGCAGCAAGGAATAGAGAATTACTTTTCAGAGCAACCTGTCCAACATTAAGAGCTTCTTAAAGAACGGGTAGAGTGGACTTTAAAAATACGCAAATTTGAGGATCTTACATTCGATGTCAGGTTTCTAACAGCTTCTTTCACTTCGAAAACCATGCAATGGCTATGAATGGAGGATCCGGAGCAGCAAGAACCACTGCTAAACCCAGACATGACGGAAAATCTCTGCTCAAACCCTAATAGAAGATTACGGGATCCCTTTAAGCAATTTATCCAATATTCCATAGATTTTCCCTGCTCACCAACATCCTCAGCAAGGTGGACCAAAAAATCCAGATTTATAGCTGATGTACAAAGAGCATGACTAAGTCTTCTGGATTCCCATAGCAGAGGCAAGTAAGTCTCTGCGTGGATATTACTCCATTTAAAAAATTTAATCAGCAATTTATACAAGTTGCTGTGAAGTCTTGTATGAACCTGCAGCGCGAAGCAAGAAGCAAATAAAAATTTAAACATTCACAATGGATATAACAATTTTCATTACAAAAAAGAGGCTAACCTTAAGGGATAATAGATCAAGGACATGATATATCAGTGGGATTGCTGTTTCAGACACCTCAAGACGTCCGGCTTCTGTGCCAGAGTGCTCATGAAGATTTAGCCATATGTGCATTGCAGCTTCAACATCTCGCAAAATGTTCTGTGCAACATTACAAGCTTTAGTAGAAGATATTTAAGGCTAAATCATAATCTTAATATACTCAGGGAATGTATTAGAACTTCGGGAGGGTTGCTACCTCTGAGCTTGGATCGACCTCATGGAAGGAAAATGCACGTAGGCAATATGCTACAGCTAACTGGTGTTGAACTTGAACACTCCACTTGGATTGGTTTTCATGAGAACAATACTACAACAATCATGGATCAATATTTACATAGATCAAATATAAAAAGTCATTCCGTCATCATACAAAACAAGATAAGCTGACCAGTTAAGGAGTGAAAAAAAGGAAGGATAAAATGAAACAAACCATAGCATGTATTGCTTCCGAAACACACTGAATAGATTCCTCAATAGTTCCATTTTCACAGATCCTAATAAGCTTTCCTTTCTTCATCAAAATATTTGCTCTTTGGTGGGCATTGTCGTTCGTAGAGTACACATCATTCAAGAGGGTATCTATAATTTTCATTTGCATTACATGGCAAAATTTAGGAGATCGTGCACCCATTTCCCCATATTCTAGAAGCTCCTGAATGATATGGATAGCATTTGGGTAAAAAGAACTTTAAAGTATCAAAGTGGCATAGTATTTCTGTTGTCATTAGGATTCGTAATCTATGCAAATGAATGTGAAAAAAAGGAGAGGATAGAAGACAGCCTAACCTGCTCTAAGAGTATGGCAATTTTCTGTTTCTGTACTGAGGAAGACGACAGTAAGCAAGACAATGTAGGTACATTTTCTGATGCAGCCATGTCTTTATTGAGTTTACACTCTATCTAAAAAGAAAATAACATATCAGATAAGCAAGTTGTACAAATTGTGATGGAGCAATAAGAGCTTTTGGATGTTACCTTCACCCACTGCTTAACCAGAGCAGTCGGGGGTGGAACACAACTGAACAATGCAGCAACAACGGCCCAGTTTTCGAGAAAAAAGGAAAATTCTTTTTCCAAATCATGACTTGAGCATTGCTGAGCAACATCCAAGTAGAAAGCACTTTTCATACAAGCATCAGTTACAAAATTAACTACATCTGCCTCTGAATTATCATTACACAATTTGTCGGAATTCCTTGAGAACTTATGACAAAGAAGTGATATGCATGCCCATGATGATCTACAGCATAACTTCAATGCTTTTGAAGCCTGGGAAGACATTTAAAAGTAAAACATAAGCAACGGTTTACCATTTAATGTTTGGAGGTTGAAACTAACAGAAATAAGAGAGTGAGTATGCTAAGGAGTTTCTTAAAAAAGAAACACCAAAGAGATACATCAGCATTTAGAGTTTTAACTAAGATGATGAATAGATAGACACATTACCATTGTCAGCCGCTTGCTTCTGTACATAGTAACACCGATGTTGTAAAAAGAGACAAAGAGATACTTGAGTCCTTGAGGTCGAAGTGATGCGTCTGAAATAATTTTTTCAGCAACACTCATGCTTTCCTGAAATAAATTACAGCATTTTATAAGTTGTAAAACGGCACATCGCTGAATTAGGTGTGCTTCAAACATATTTTAAAGACAGCAGCATTGTGGGGGCATGGGTAGCTTCATTATTTAAATTGACTACCTCAACTTTTTCCATTGTTCTAAATGATATAATGAGAGCAGCAACAGCTACATTTAATACAGATTTTGAGCTATCATCAGGTTCATCTCTCTCACTTTCCTCAGTCGCATTGGTGCACCTGGTAACAAAATTCAGCGATGGTGAGCGCAAGATATTGAAAATAATTATCAAATACTCCCAAAGAAATTTGTTACAGGTTCATAAAACGGCCTTTGGCAGAAAAATTACCTTCGGAAGAAAATAAAGGCTCCACAAAGCATCAGAAATGCATCTTGAATAACACGCAAATTGGGTGAACAGATGCCACCTTCCTCTTCAGCGAGAATATGTTTTTTATTTGAATTCACTAGCTCGGCCAGTGGATGGCATATATAGTTCAGTGCATCATAATATATGGATTCAGGAACTTTTAAATAATTCTCCCCAGCCACCATCGAACACTTAGGTTGACCAGTGTTATGAAAGTGATTCTTGAATGAACATAGCACAGCCTGTAACTGTTTCAAAGTGCCATCTGCTTCGAGTATTGATATAACTTTGGGTTGGTCCTTCAGGGCCGCAAGGAAGTCTCTGGTATAAGGCAGCCCAACAGAGAAAATCCTCAATGTCGATGACAACACAGTGCAGTCCTGTAAAAATACAAAAGTAAATTTCAACATTCTATAAGCACGTCAAATATATAAACACATAATCTTATGAAGATCTATAGAGTAAAGAGAAAGTTTTTCATGCCACAAGATACCTGAAACATATTATCAGCTATGTCGTTAAGGCATGCTGCAACAGATGTTTGCAGAAATGGACAAACATTGCGGCATCTAATCGAAAAACAGGAAACTATCTCCAGAAACTCTGCGGTACTGTTCCACTTTCTACCTAACAAATGATGAATATAGTCATCTGAATGAATATAACAGATGGGTAATACTGGAAGTAATCGCAAAAGAGAAATATCCAAGAGATACTACCTTGAGATCAGATGCAATAGATTGCAATACACAATGTAGTATATCAACTATCAGAAAAGACCCTCTCTCCATTTGAGATAATATTGACGAACAGATTCTGCGGGCAAACTGCATCAAATTTATAAGGCATTGACTTGGAGGGGGAGAAGGGGAGATAGATGATCATGCAATGGAAGAAAAAGGTTACCTTAATATTTTGTCCTTTGACAGATAATCTTCTATATTCAATCAGTGTTATTGAACAGAATGAATATACCAAATCATCACGAAAGTCACATATACTCTCCACAAGATGAACGGTACACTTATGTAGGTAAGTAACCAAGGCCTTATGTAACTTCTCATATGCATTTGCGTCCAATGCCCTACATGCAAAAAGCAATTATTCACGCACACCAACAAACAAAATTAAAAATACATAATAATAGATGGTCAGACATGAAATTTTCAAATAAAAGCTAAGAAGCAAGTCAAAATTTTGGTCAAGTTAACAAACCTGAACCATATTCTGGACTCGCCTACCAGCTGAAGCAAGTTTCGGTACGGCTCATCTTCTTTACTCACCCTCAAACATATGCATTTAGCAACCGCCACAACAATGTCCACCACCAGCATCACTAGCTCATTATCCACACCCCCACTCCCCAAATCAGGAACACACCTCCGACTCACCCCTCTTCCTTTCCACTTCAAAACTCCATCCAAACCCCCAATCTTCCGCAACAACCCAAACCCCTCCTCCTCCGCCTCCACATACCTCCCACACCCCTCCAAACAATGCATCATCCTCGCCCTCTGCGCATACACAAACCATGGCTTACACGACAGCTGTGCAGACACGGCCTCCAGACACTTCAAACACAGCTCATACGCCTTGAACAACTCCCCAACCGCATCCACTCCCGGCTTCGGATCGGTAACCAATCTCTTGGGAATCAACGAAAGAGACTTGTTCAAAAACGTCAAGAAAGTCTTCGCCAGACCACGTATCGTCGCCACATCGTTCAGAACAGCCGCGCCAGCGGTTCGTGATTTTGAGGGTTTCTTGACGGGTTTAGGGTTTGTGAGGTCAGTGAAAGGCCGCAAGTAAGAGGCGAAGAGACTGTAAATGTTGACGAATTCGGAGTTTTCGAGTTTGGAAATGAGAGCGGCGTCGGTGAGAGCATCACCGTCGGATGCGGCGGCGACGGGCATCGGAGATACTGCGGAAAATGGCGTTATGATTTTGACGAGTCAAAATTGAGGATTTAGAAGTCAATGAGGGAGCGCAAAATGAATAAATTTGAATTTGAGGTGTATTTTTAATTTTCTCAATTTCATCCTCATACTATTATTTAATCCACTATAACCCCCAAAACTAATAAATATATAACATTAAGGACAAAAAGTTAAGGCACGAATACGAATCACATCCTTTTGAACTGAATATTAAAACGATGCACATTGTACAGTACTACAGTGGTGTAATGATATCAAAGAATCAACTCTGAACTAGAGCTCCAGCCGTTGCATTGTCCTTCAACAAAGCCTCGGCAGCCTCCCGACCCGAAACCATTGCTCCGTCGAACGTAGCAGAGGTCCTATAATCACCACAAACATATACACCATTCCTCACCCTCGGACTCTTCCTAAATCTGTAGGAGGACACTGGTTAGGCTGCGCATACTCGACTCGATAAGTCCTCAAATGCGTCCACTCCTTTACCGTCTCCACTCCAAACCACTCACTTAACTCCTCCTTGACTTGCCTAGTTAAATCTCATCCGGAACATCCTCGTACAGTCCGATCAACGACACGGAGATTAAAGCCTTCCCTTCCGGAGCATAGGATGGAGCAACATTTGTCACAAAGAACATGTTGTTGATAATCCCTCTACCCGACCCGTTTAGATACAGTACCGGAGCTCGGGTCGGTATTTGGGCCTGGGCCGTGGTGAAGTATAGACACACCGTGCTCCGCACGGGCTTCTTATTTACCTTTACTATATCCGGAAGAAGCTTCTCTGCTTGAGGCTCCTCTACAGCGACTACAACGCCCCGTTCAGCATCCAAAACGTCACCGTTTTGAAGAACTACGGTTGCAGAGCCTCCGGCGAAGTCGATCCGTACGACTTTTGAGTTGAGGAGGATGGAATCAGGCGGGAGTTTTGATGCGAGCTGAAGAGGAATAGCGTGGATGCCGTTGTTGGGGAGAGTGTTGTCGCCTAAAGCGAGACATTTGAAGATGAAGTCGAACAATCTGGAGCTCGTTTCAAGCTCCGGATCGAAGAAAATTCCACCGAAGAACGGGCGGAAGAATCGATCAACGATCGAGTCTGAAAAACCGAAACTTTTCAGTAAATCGATAGTGGGTTTCTCTTCACGGGTCAAGATCTGATCGTCGTTTGTAGCTAAAGTTTCAATCTTGTAGCGCCGATGAGGAGTTTATCAGCTACGGAGCCGATGGGGTTAGTGAGGGATTGGATGGAGTCGGAGAAGTGGCGGAGAGGGTCAGCAACGGTGTGGAATTGGTTGTTGAAGTAGACTTGAGCTCCGGAGTAGAATTTTTTGAGATTGAGGGCATTGTAGTCCAAGAGGGATTTTGCTTCAGGGTAGCCAGTGATGAAGATTTGGAAGCCGCGATCAAGGGTGTAGCCGTTTATGTAGTCAGTGCGGACGCGGCCACCAACTGCGTCGGGAGGATTCGAGGAGTAGAAAAGGGATGCTTTTGGAGTTGAGATGTGTAGCTGCTGCTAGACCGGCTAGGCCACCGCCTATAATGATGACCTTGGGTTTTTGGGTGAGTGAGGGGGTTGGGGTGTTGGTGGCATGGAGACGAAATTTGAATGGACGAGGGTGAGGGAGGTGGAGTTGGAGGGAGAGAGACATTTGGATTTTGGGTGAGGTTTTGGATGAGGTTTGGAGGTTTATATTCCCTTCTGTTTTTGTCTCGATATGAAAACAGGAATCAAGTTATGAATGCATTCGAAGGGCTGGTTTTGAATCATCGACTATGAATGCTTTCAAGACTTGAAATCATCTATTATTCCAGTGACATTTAGACACTTTAGTAAAAGGTGCAGGGAAGACTAAATCAAAATACTTAAATAGACTCTAGCTAGTAAGTTAAGTGCAACACGAAGAAGCTATCTACTTTTTGGATGCGAAACTAGGAGGATTAGTGGATGTTGAGTCGCTGCCCGGTGGTGCTGGGTATATCTTCATCTGGACAGATTGCAGTAAATACAGGCAATCTCTTCTTAGTACGCGGGCCGTAAAGGACATTGTTGATGTATGGCAACGTGTCTTCCTTCGATAGAGTCCCAGCATCAATGCCATCATCCTGTGGAGTCCAATCCTTCAATACTGTTTTACTGCTGCTACTGTTCGTAGAACGAGACCTGGCTGCTGGACTAGCTGTGGCTGATACCTGGGAGGATCTTCCTCCTGCATCTTTTTGCGACATGGCTGCCCTACAGATGAAGACAAGTTAGAGAAACTTCAACTATAGTTTATGCATCAATAGCCATGTTTTTATGTCAAGTGAATATTCTCTACTTCTAAATAAGAACAGACAACTCCAGACTAACAAAAATTCATGTTACCTAACAGGTTTTTGCACAGAAAATATTCTTAATCTTTACTGCAAAATCAGCTTATATATTTTCAACATGGTAGAAAAGCTCATACAAACCACTTACTCCCGGTTCACGCTTTCCCTAGTTACGGAATCTGATCATATTTAAAGAAGAAATATATTCTTAGTATTTTTAATAATAATCTTACGGATTAAGATCAAGAAGAATATTATCTTTTTGAAAGTCGGAATAACTTAATTTAATTGTTAGTTTGATTAATTTGACGATTGAGATTAAATTGATTTGAATATATCAGGCGGTTAGATTCGCAAAAAAATGAAAAAATATATGACCTTTTATTAGTCTTTTCTCTGATCTTACCATCATTATTTTAAAAAATCCAATCAAATAATTGATTAAAAAAACAATTAATAGCTGAGAATTGAGATCATATAAAGTACTATCGTTTATCCAACTATTGTTACGTTCAGGTCCTGGAAGTTTAGAATAAATCCATTTGACATCCCCGCTTGACTGTATAATTACTTTTGAGGACATTTTCTAGGCTTTGAGGAGATCGTGATCGGAGCTTTGTCGAATCTAATCGCTAACGCCGACGACGAAAGAGAGAAGCGAATCCGTAATGGACAACCACGTTTCAATCAACAACCACCACAACGCTACGGCGTCACCAACATCCTCATACTCAACCTCAACGTCAGCAAACCCTAACTCAGCCACGACAATCACCAGCGCCGCTACATTCGACAACGGAATAACCAGCAATAGGACGGTGAGCGACGATCCGAAGCACGCTTGGTGGGAGTCGATCTCCAAAGCACGTGCGAGGATCCATTCGCTGTCGTCGATTCTTTGTTCGGCATCTTTGTCTTCTCTTGCTGACTCCGATCATCCGGCTCAAGCGCTGCTTCTCTCGCCGGATGTGTATACGGCGGTTTCGGAGGCTTTGAGGAGTGTTGATTCGGATCTGGATCCGATCCATTGTGCCAGTGGCTGTACGAGACGTTTCAGTTCTCCGATCCGGATCTACGGATGCTGGTTTATGCGTATGTGCCTTTGATTTGCGGCGTGTATATGTCTCGTGTGGTGTCTGCGTCAAGAGATGATTCTGAGTCTGCAACATCACTGGTTGGGTTTGAGGCTGTCCTTTTAGCTATATATGGATTGGAGGTGAAGGCTAGAGCTGGTAAGCCTGTGGTGGTTACGATTCCAGATTTGTCGCAGCCTTCGCTGTATCATACTCCAGAGAGAAACCGGTAGCTGGAGTGGTGAATTCCAAACCGGAGGTTGGAATTGTGTGTGGTCCTTTGGAGCCTCAGAATGCGGTGAAGAGTACAAAGAGAGCTGCAATTGTTGGTGTGGCGTTGGATTGTTACTTTAAGCAGATTGCGCACATGCCGAGCTGGTCTAAGGTGGAATTATGTGAGTATGTGGCTGATTGGGCAGGGCAGCATTGTAAGTGTGTGAATGAGTTTGATGAAGAGGAGGATGAACTTGTCAATGGTTTTTCTGAAATAAGGGTTTCTGTTGAAGGGCGAAGTGAAGGGGATGATGAAGATTATGTTGAGGAGAGAAATGAGAAGAACCCATTTGGAGAGAATGGTAATAGCAGTGCTGTTGTGAAGGGGGTGAGGATACCGCTTCCATGGGAGCTTTTGCAGCCTGTTCTGAGAATTTTAGGGCACTGTTTGCTGGGGCCATTGAACCCTCAGGATGTTAAAGACTCGGCTTCTGTGCTGTGAGGCGTTTGTATGCAAGAGCTTCTCATGATTTGGTTCCTCAAGGGATACTGGCTACTAGGAGTCTCATCCAGCTTGATAAGAGGGCAAGGTCGACACTAAATGATGTTTCAACAGCTATTTCTGTTTCCAACGTGAACACTCCTAGCAAGGCAAAGAAACCTGAGGTTCTGCTAGTATCCAAGTGACTCTTGTGAGAAAAGGTAACCTGTTCTTTTGTATAGCTAAATTGTAGCATCTCCATTATGGTTTGCTATGTTGTTCATCGAGTTGAGAAGTTTGTTGTCAACTGTTGCATAATGTTTGGATTTTTTGAATGCGAGCTATCTATTATGTTTCTTCAGAAATATAATCTGTCATAAAAAGGAGTTATTTTGACGTTGGAACCCCAGCTCCGTTTCTGCAATGATCCCCTGTTTGACTCGTAGTTATTAAGCTGGATACACACTTTAAATAGATATTTTTACTTTTAACAATAACATATTGATGCTGTTGATGTTACTATAGTGGCAGAAATTGAAAGAGAGATTTTGATCTATTGATGTAAATTTTGAGAAAGAAATCTGTGAGAAAATGAATAGCTAGGCCTGTAAATGATACACAGCCATCCTCTAGTTCTGTTGATTAAAACCAACCATCAATCTCGCATGCTATTCCCATTTGATTTGTTGTCTTCCTTTTACGTCCATGTGTGCGCAAGAGCCTCGCTGTTGATTTTGCTTTGGAACTTCTGATTAAAATATCTTTACCTCAGCTTGCCAATTTCCAACTTTTTCCGTAGTGTCCTTTGACTATGGTAAATTACCGAGTCCAATATCCCCGAAACAGTGAAAACACCTCCAATAATCGCGCATATGTTGGTCAGGAAGTGGAGGAAAGAGTTATTTCTTTCTGTAAATGTCACCTGAATACGCAGAAGTATAATGAGAAAACATCACTTAAAGAAAGCACAAAATATAACATTTCTTCAAAAAAATGACCGAGGATATGAGATAGCTAGACATCTTAAATGAGGCCAAGTGAGGAAGATTGTGATATTGACAGCTACGAACATAAAAAGAGAACCACCTTAATAGGAGACATGTCATAGTAGAAGTACACTCCTGGAAGAGATGGCTTTTGGCCAGGCATGACAGAAGGAAGGTGGCCACCTTCCGGGCCCTTGAAATGCTCAGTCACCGAAAACTACAACAAAGCAAACAATTTTGCATCAGCAGTTTACTTATAAAAACTGAACATCAGTATCCTCATTACTGATTTTGATATTTGACATACCTGGTTTGTCTGGATTTTTTGCCCCTTTATATCTGTGTAAATTGTTGGCACAACCTGAAACAAAATGACATGATGATCATCCACCAAGGAAGAAATGGTTCAATTATACAAAGTAGCTCTCATGGTCTGATAAAAGAAAGGGAAATAACTAACCTTGATAAAGTACTGGTACATTCCACCCGCTATTTGTTGATCCCACTGTGCGCTGAGCAATCAGATTTTTGTCTCAGAATCAAAGAATGTAAAAAGTTTTTGAAAATAATGTATTAAGCCACATGTACCAACTTATTCAAAGCAAAAAAAAACTTATTTGAAGCATGGTTAAGTATTAGAAATTGTTATGAATAAATACCTGTCAAGAGGATTGACACGCCCTGGGTAGTATTCTCCAAAAGCTAGCTTGTTGATCCGGTGGCTTATCTGCAGTATTTACGAATGCATATTTGAATTGAAGTTAGTATATTTCATTCTCTTTAAATGAAATCTCAAGGGTATTTTTGATTAGTACTAATGATATCTATTTCATGAATGAGAATTTCACAATTCTTACGTTGAAATTTCCTTGCTGGAATGTCATCAAATCTGTCAGCTCAATATTTGACAGATGAAAGCTTTTTCCAGGGACAAATTGAAAATGTCCGGCCACTTTGTTAACTTCTATAAAACCGTAGACATTACATCCTTCGCCTGCCTCTTCTTTCACTTTCTGAATAAACCCCTCTCTCTTGCACTGCCCATAATTACAAAGACATGTATAAATAATATGTAATGACGCTATTTAAGTAGCTTAAGAGTGAGGCAATGTTTGGGAGTTAGAGAATGTATGTTAGGTTATGTTGGGCTACCAACCTGATCAATCAAATCCATATCTGAGATGGCCCAGCCTTTCTTCTTATATGCTTCCCGAACTTCTTCACATGAGTTGCAGCAATCAGCATCAGTCTGAAAAAGTAATGAGTTAAAACACATCAACTACACCGACAATTATGGAATGAATACAAAACATTATATGTTAAAGGTAGCAATAAAGCTTCAACAGAATCGCACCGCTGCGGCGCCGTAGCATGAACCACAGTATGTTTCGTTGTGTTCAAGTCTACCACCATGACTCTGCAACGGCTTCTCAATCTTCAAAACAGAAAAAAAATTAAATCCAACACTGAAGATAACATCAAATCAGCACATAATGATGATATCGAATAGCTTACCACTGGTGCACCCATCGTGTCTGGTCGAACCTCAATAACATTACCATGAGAATCTATTCGTTTCTTCACTATATCATGTCTCTGAAAGTAACAGGAGTAAATATTACATTATATCATATCTCATAGTCTCATATCAATGAAGCGTGCTTCAAAAACATGCCAACGCATAAGTATTTAAGTACTTACTATGTCAAGATGCTGCTCTCCGCTGATATCCATGGCGTCAAGACTGAGGATTGTGCAGGGTATTGTTGGAAAAGTAACATCAAACTGCACATAAATGTTAAAGTATAAGTTTTTGCATCCTAATAAAGCAGAATATGATTAATGAAAATTCCAGCAAAAACTACAGATATGTTAAATGATCCGACTTATGTTTGCTCCAGTAAGGAATACAAAATTTCATTAGTTACATTGATTCGAAGGGTCTCTCCTCTGGCTGTGTCAACAACAAGCTGCGACTCCGTCACCGTAGTGAGGTATAATCCTGAAGCAAAAACAACAACAAAATGTGATTATCACTTCAGTTATATCAAACAATAGATAAATACAATGACGAATCTCACCAGAAGGTACACAATAATACTCGCATGTTACGATTAAAAGTCACAGCTATGTTATAATCCACCAAACCACACCTAATCACACCCACACAAACAACACCCATCACATGAAGCAGTTCAACTAGATTACTCGCGTCCAACTACAATTCTTGAAACACACAAAAAACAAAATTTTCATAACAAAAAAATCCCAGCAAAACATTAGACAAATCAATAAGCAATATCCGGAATACAACCCAATTTCCACTCGCAAGCAAAACATCCTTAAATTGAAACCTTAAAACTTCTCAAAACGCAGAAAAAGACAGATTAGGGGATAATGCAGAAAGATGCGATACTTACTAAGCTCCGAGATGAAGAGCAAGATCATAACAACAGTAGAAACGATGGTGATGATGCCACCAGAAAAAGTCCGGCTATAAAAATCCTCATTGACCTTCGGATAAGCATCCAATTTCCGAAGCTTATTGAAGAAAGCCATGCCGGAGAGTCCGACCCTTCTTCAGACTCTCTCTATCTCAAACAACCTTAATCAACACAAATTCAAAATCTTGAATCAAACAAGTCTTTTTGAATCAAGCTCAAACCTTGACCTTAGTTGCCAAAATTGGGATCAACCCAGATTTAGAAATGCGAAAAAGATACTAAATTTATGGAGAGAATTGAGTCGAAAGAAGATGACGGCAGCCCCGATGGAGAGAAGAAGGTTCTGGAGAGAGAAGGGAATGGACGGAGTTTAATAATCTTTGCAATTTTTGAGTCAACGTGGAGTCCACTTTTGGTCAACATTGATGTCTCGATCGACACGCGTGTTTATATATGGGCCTGAAATTGGGCTTTTGACTTGGTGATATCGATACTCTGTGTTTGGTGGGTCGTAGTTGACCAAGAAGATACTCTTAGTTGACTTTTGGAACGTCTGACTTCTTGTACACTATAAATTTTCTAGAGAAATAGTTTGAAATAGATAATATGGATTTGGATTCAACTGTTAAAATGTGCTTATACACCAAACATTATTAAATCATTTTAACCTAAAAAGATCGAAGTTTTTTATTCGTTATAAGTGTATTTTTAGTTTGAAATCGTAGAAATTAGTAATAATAACAATCAGTCGTATATATAACGAATTAACTATTCATATAAATCAAAATTTGATTTTATCTTTACACATTTGAGACAAGACATGAGTCCCCTTTGAAACTTGTCTACTTGCTCTTAATGTACATCTAACATCCATCTTCATATCCCAAGCCTTCATGAACCAAATCTTCAGTGTAACTTTAACATCCATTTTGAATCTCATTTCCTTTTCCCAAATCTCATTCGACGTTCCGTCTCGAAAACCCTCAAGTAACACCTCGAATGACGTCGTGTTGCTCTTCCTCAAGTACACTTCCGGAGGAATGCCTTTGGCTATTTCTCTATTATCTATGTACAAGGCGGCGAAGCCTCTGCCGTGGTGGTTGGCGAAAAGTCCCAAATGATCATTTGGGTTATCAGCAGTTAACCAAAGCCTGCATTGTTTCAAAGTGCTTGAACTTGATTCACTGACAATGAAATCATTGATGTCGAACCTCGGTGCCCTGGGTCTCAAGGCAATGTAGAGCACGAAGACGAACATGAGAAAAGAAAGTATGATAATAATGATGACAAACAATGTCCAACATATGATTGTTCGAAATGTGGTTGTCTTGTGATGAGTCCCAACCGTGGATGCTCTAGTACTCGCTATGGAGCTTGACGGGTATCGATGGTAGAGCTCCCCTGCAGGGAGGTGGACGACTGTAGTGTGCGGCGGTGAATTCAACGGTTGTGATTGCGGTTGTGGAGCTGGATCATTAGGAATTTCAATTATTTGATCAGGACTATGTTGTTGATGCTGTGCCATATGAAAGATGATCACAAGGAGAGCTTGAAAATGTGGTGTAGCAAAATTGAAGGTGTAGTGTAGCTTTGACACATCGAGCAAGCAATGGATCAGAGTGAATTAGGGAGATACATCAAAGTGAATGAGATTAGCATCCATTTCATATATGCTCCGCCTTCAACTTGTTATACAAGATTATACCGATATTATATTCGTAAAATGACGTAATTTTGATTAATTATAAAATATTTTTCGCAACACTGAATAACTTTTCCAATACTAAACATTTTGCATTTTAATTTGAAATAATTATAGACAATCCAAACCCCTAGCAAATTGATAAATTTGAAATTAGTGACAAAAAACTACATTTATTTTCCAATTTCTAAAATTTTAAAATTAAATATCAAATTCGAAACAAAAAGCTTCATAATATCAATTCGATTATTTAGGTTTCCGCGGCGAAGTTGCGTGTTTGGAGTATACGTAAAATTGGGTGCGACAGTGATCGATTCGAACCATAAAGCGATGAGCTTGGCGCTAATCGAGGGCTATTCTTCAGAGGAGGAGGAAGACAACGACCAATTGCGCTACCACAACTCTTCGGACGAGGACGATGAACCAGGAGTTCGTCGCGGTGGCGATAAGAAGGGCTCCGTCTTTGATTTCTCCAAACACCCACCTGCTGGATCTGCGCTCCCATCTGCTTTTGACGTTTTTTCCGAGGTGAGAATGGATTTTGAATTAAAAGATTTGATTTTTGTCATCTCGGTGTTAGGGCTTCAGATTAGGGCTTGATTGGTTGATTGAATTTGGGGGTATTATAGATTACTGGGCCGCCTCAGTTTTTGAACAATGCTGTTGGAGAGGAGCCTGTAGTTAAGGAAGAGGAGCAGCAGAGGGGAAGGCATGGTAGGAGGAAGCAGCTTAATAGAGATAAGAGAGATCTGCCGCCTGGTATGTGGATCAGTTCGATTCCCGATATGTTTGACAATAATTTCAGACTCCGTCTACCATGGAATCAAAATCAAATTATTAATTGAATCTCTTGTTTAGACAAGTTTTGCGGCTTGTTCAAAGTGAGTTTGTATTAGCTACTTTGATACATATATGATGTGGAGAGGTTGTTGGTTGGCTTGAGCTGTTACTTATCAACTTTTGTGTGACTGCAATTTAGTTAGAAAGGTGCTAGCTTTTGTAGTTTGATTTTGATCTTGTCAAGAGATATTTGTGGTTCTATGGATGATACTGTTGATGAACTTATCAGATCATTGTGCATGCCTGGCACCGATCCATTTTTTGAATACTATTGTATGTATATTGTATAATGCAAGTCTTATGGGGCTAAGGCTTACGTGCGTATCTTCATTTTGTCTATGTTTTTCTTTCCAATAAGCCAAAGGTGGATTTAGGCACTCTTGAGTGCAGATTTGTAGCTAAATTGCACAAAGGCTGGGACATTATGTGTTAATGAGTAGCTTAAAGCATGATAGGAAATAGTAATAGTTTCCCTAAATAAGCTGTGTATGTTACAGGGGCTGTCTTGGAGTCCAAACCTCAACTGGTTGGAATTCATGATCGAGTGCGTAGTGATGTAGGTGGCAAACCTGCCGTACCATCTGCCCTACATCAAAAGGCTTCAGTAAGTGTAACTCAAAATGAAGGCAAGCGAGTGGCAACTGCAGCCAATCCAAATCTTGAAGATGCTGCTGATTTGCTGAGGTTGGTAATGGCATGATTTTTTTTCAATAACCTATTGGTCCCTTAAATGTGCTCCTTTCATATGCAGTTAAAACATTCCTAACCATTGGGAACTTTAAATTTCAGGATGTGTATACAGTGTGGTATTCCTAAGACCTTCACCACTGGAAAGGGAATGGTCTGTCCGGTGTGCAATGATCGGCCTCCTGCAGACCCAAATAAAGAATCTGAGAAGAAGAAAGGATCGACTATCAAGGACAAGGAGAAGAACAAGAGAATGAAGGGGCAGTCATCGCATGCCTCCTGGAAAAGCGAAACAGAGATGCAACTTCGGCAGCAGTTCGACTAATGTGTACAAGCATGCCAAAATGTTGAGGCATAACTACATGTTTTCATATGGACTACCTTATCACCCCTTGTAGGTGTTTGTTGAAGCAGTCGTCGCTTTTGTTGTAGCTGTACTTTAGATTTGAACCCTAAGTATTTTAGGCCATGGCTGTGTACCGTTTGTTTTAATCACGTGTAACTTTTCAAACAATGGCGACAGAAGATAGTTTACATTTACTGAAGAGTAAAGCTGATCCTCATTTACATTATTTAATTCATACTGTCTGCTAGTCAGGGTTCCCAAGTTTCAAAGGTTTTATGAGCAACAAGTAATGCTGCAGATTGCGATTGCACTCATTGTATGACATGTCTGATATCACTCATTTGTCGGCAACCTTGGAGACATCGTGAGAAGAAATTTCCATGGTTCCATCATTCTGTTATAAAGTTCATGAAGCTATAAATAAGGCCACTGAATATATTAATGAAACCAGTCATAGAAGGAACTGCAATGTTTAGATGATTACCGGGCTTTGGGAATCAGCATGAGACCTCTTGGACAGATCACTTGGCCTGTGGAAAAGCAGGTGGGCGATTGACCGGTCTATAGGGTTTGTATCTGTTTCGATATCCATTAGTCCGGCACACCTGTAATTGAAAAAGGAAAGGATCAGTGCTTAAGTGCCTTGCATAATGCAATAATGTTAGAATTTCCATAGGCTATAAATATAATGGGTGTGTGGTACTAGACAGTACTTTGTTTCAGCTATTAAAGCTTCATTGGAATATTTATTAGCTATGTCCATGCCATGTCTTTGTTCAGCACTCCTAGCCAGCCGATATAAGCTATCCCGAATTCGAAGTTTAGTATTTAGATCCAACTGCAAGAAAAAAGGGATGAAATGTAAGAATCAGCCCACCAAAAAAAATTCTACTGATATTCTATTTGAATGCCTACTATAGATAACCAAGTAAAATTGGTGTCCATTTCTGAAATTTACCATTGGAGATGGATAGTTTAAGCAGATTGAAAGCACAAGATATCCATGGAAATACGAATAGCTGTTAGTAATGGGAAGAAAAAAGAACCACACCTGATCTATAACTTCCTGAAGCTGGCGGAAACATCTTTCTTCCATTGTTATTTTATCCTCTTGAGAGTTCTCGCTACCACTTTCCTATACATGGAAAAACACAATGATGTCCGTGATCATAGAGCACCATCTCTGAATTAAAAATATCAGACTACCTCATTTCCTGAACTAAATAGTTTCTCCTGACAAGATGCCGGATTAGAATACATGACCCAAACTATCTGACCAAAGTTTATAAACTGCTCGTAATTTGTAATTAGGAGCACAAGCCCTGTCTATGCTCTACTGTCTACATTCCATAGTAAATCTTTGAAAGGAATAATGTAGAGAGCATGAAGCTGTTGTATCCATACATTTAGAGGGTAATGCTTCACCTTTTTGAGGGGCTTCTCTTCAGCAACATTGTTTGTATTAGTAGGCATGTTAATAATGGAAGAAGCTTTGCTGAGACAAGACTGCTCTCTAGCATTTGATGCCAGAGAAATATAAGTAGCACCTGCATTTCCTTTATTAACAGCATCAACTGCATGGCTTTCACAATTGGGCTGAGGGGATTCACTATTCTCTGACAAGATCTTTAGTGAATCGGAACAAGAACTATATGACCTGACTTCAGATTTTGAAGCAGCATCAGAGCCATTGATCGTAGTTGGTGATGGAAACCAGCACATGTCAATTTCGTTCCCAAAATCACCCACTCCAAATGTCGAATCATATGTCCTGCAAGACACCATAATGGAAGCTATTTTTAATTGAACTTTCAAAATTCTGCTTACACTTACTCAATGGCCAGGCTGTATAAGTCATTCTACGGGTCAAAGGGATGAAGTCATTGCAAAACTAATACATAACATAAGTACATGATTTACCCTAGCAACTGGTCAACATCTTCAAAATTACCGATGTCTGGCCACTCATAGAACAATGAATCATCAGTTTTCTTGTTCTCATGACCATTGCACAAGAAACTGAGATCACTTTCTGACTGATGGATGTCACCCAACGAATGGGAAACACTTTTGTCAGTGATAGTGCAGTTGTTAGTCTGAGTGAATATGTTTTTGTTGGACATGAAGCCATGAATTGCAACATTCGAATCCTCAGAGGATACACATGCCATCAGCTCATCACAAGTCTGAATAGTGTCTGGATTCTGAGACCATGAACAATCGGAAAGTACCTGCTCGCTCTTGATATCTGGGGATGACAAATAATTTTTTCCAGCAGCTACACCAAATTGTTCCACACCGGATCTACCATTACCGGTGCTGCTTGTCATCCTTACCTCATATTTAAGTTTCTTTTGACTTTCAGCCTGAAAAGGACTTCTTTCTTTTTCATTATTTTTGGGATGAGGAACAAGAAGATCGTCACTGATTGAAAAATCATCCCAAACAATATCTTCTAACTGAAAACATAAGGAAATTTCATTATGCTAAAAAATTCTCATTAGCTAGCAAGTTCATCGAAATAGAGCTGAACGATATTAATTATGTTACAGTGACCTCCATTTCAAATGAACTCTGAAGAGCATAACAAGACACAAACAGCAATGGCAGTTCGCCACGTCCAGTTCCATTGCAAATAATCACTAATTTATGCCAAAATATTGTTAACTAACTTTCAAAATCATGCCCAATTCCCTAAACATTGTTATATCCTATATCAATGCAAATCCAAGACGCACCGGGTTATTTCCACCATGGTAATTACATCCAAAGTTAAAAACGAAACACACATTCTCAATCAGTCATAAAATAAAAACCATTTTCTTACCTCATAAATATGAGAGTCTGTCATGCCTCGATAAATTTCCACTAACCACCGCTCGTAACAAACAGCAGCTTCATACCATACAATCACACTAAACTTCCACCTGCGAAGCAAAGGTAAAATCAAGAGTGAGAAATTTCATTTATCAACCAAGCTATACTTTGATTCTTTTGATGAATTCTCAGGCATGCTTTACATTACTATCATTTTTAGTCAACTTTGACACAGCTCATAAGCACCCGCTTTTATCTTTCTCTGTCGTAAACTAACACAGTCATATAAATGCCCTCAAATGACAATTCTATGATCCAAAACAGTCACTAAATTTTCTGTGAGCCACACACAGCGGAAAAATAACACACAAAAAAAATTAAAAATCTTTAAATCTACAATCCCTCAAAACAGATCTAAAAGAAAAAGTTAAAAATCATATCTTTTCCTCAATCAATCAAAACCCTTAAAAACCTTCAACCTATCAATCAGTCCCCAATCAAAAATCTTATCTACAATTCATCAAAATCAATAAAAACAAACATCCAGCCAATCAGCCATTTCCAAGAACACCAGCAAACACAAAAAATGAAAAAAGCATCACTTTACCGGCAAAACTATCCAACAACTCACCAATGGTCGAACCGCAACCTGATTCGACGATACCAATCGGAAACACAGCGAAAGTCTTGTCAAGCGAAACGCCGATCGCACCTGTTTGCAATCTGTTCAACTTCGAAACCTAACGGAGCTTCTAGACTGCGCAGTCTTTCTTCTTCTCAATTATTTTCAATTATTTTTATTTTTTATGGAAAATACTTTTCATCAGATTGGCTGTCAAATCGACACGTGTCACAAAATCAAATTCGACGACGGCAGAAAATTAAACTGAATATAATATCAAAACTCGTGGACGAGAATAGCTTGGTGAGATCCGATAGCTCAACGGTTCATATTCACCCACTTCTGATCAAAAACCGTTCATTATTTGCCACGTGTCTTGACAAACGGGCCGGATGTTAATGGGCCCCGTTTTAAGGCCCAATGAGTCGAGGCTTGCCAGAGGTTGGTAGCTTGCGGAGGACGAAAAGTGAGGCTTGAGGATCGGCGCGGAGATCGAGATGGAGGAGAGAGGGAAAGGGAGCGAGAGATGGAGCGGAGCGATCGCGAATCTAACGGAGATGAATTCGAATCTGAATTCGTTGCAAAAGTTGTTGTTGAAGAAAGCTGTGTTTGTGGACGATGACACGTTTAACAAAGCTTCACTTACTTCCGAACAAGCTCGGACGATCAAGGTGAGGTTTTTGTTTCCTGAACTGAAATTTGTTGATTTAAATTGATCTTGCATGTGTTTGATTCGGATTCGGTTGCTGAATTTTTGTTTGTTGTTGAGTTGAGATGATTATAGGGTTGTATAATTTTAGGATTGAATGATCTGATACCGAATTCAGTTTTAAAAGCATGATATGGCTTAGAGATTCTTGATTTGCTGATTTTTTGGTAATACACAGTAAAATGAAAATCGAATTCGTTGCCATTGGTAGTGTACTTTTGGCCGGAAGCTGATAGTTTTGTTGTTATGTTTTGGTCGGATGATTAGGTGCTTGAACAGAGAGTGGAGACGTTGGAAAGGGAACTTGATGCTTCTATCTCAGCTGCAGCGCGTGCAAGATCTGAGAAAAGGCAGGCTGAAGCTTCACAGAAAGCTGCAGAGCTAAGAGCACAAGAAGTTACAAGAGAGCTAGAGAACACTACCAGTTAGTCTAACTGAACTCTTGATAGTATTTGAAGCTAAGCCAAATTATGTGTCTACGTGGTGTATAACCTTGTCCTTGTTTATTTGTCTGTTTTTGCAGAGGTATTCCAGCTACACATGGAAGAATTGCGTGCTAAGCAAGAAGAGATTTCAAAAAGAGATGGTGAAATTAAAGTTCTTGAAGCTATAATTCAAACTTTAGGTGGAAAGGACTAATGTTTGATGTCTACTGGTATTTCTCATTTATGCCCCATCTCTGTGCATCGTAATGAAATGTTGATACGTGTATGCTACTAGTTGTACATTTTGCTATAATCTTTATCTTAAGGTATATTGATTTTTCATTTGTATAAGTGTGTTTTCCATACTAATTAATCCACAGGCATTTTAGATATGTGTAGAGTGTAGACATGTTCCATTCCACCTGTTAAATCGACTAATGTAGTTCAGCCACATGCATTTGGTTGGTGCTTTTTTGCTTTCATTTCTTGGGGTGTTATGTTTCACACTCTATAAAAGAAGATAAGAACAGATGCTTGTACAAAACGAAATAGGTAATGTTATGTCCCAAATATCATTCTGCAGCTAAGATGTATATTTGTTGTAATGTAATCCATCAATCAAAAACACGAAATATGATCTTCATATATAAGTGATTCAGCCAGGTGAATCAACACCGTGTAGGAACTTGGAATCAGCCTCTGCTTGTGATTGTAAGCTGATAATTGAGGATCCTGCTGTCAATATTGAGACTTGTAAGAAGCATCATTTGCTGTTTTACTTGAGAGTTGAATTATGGAGAATGTAACAGTTGGCCAGGGCATGAATATTCTTGCATACACTTTTTGGAAGGCTGGTAACTGGTTAGCTTCGTCGATGGCGTTCAACTCTGTATTATAGTAACCTTTCATAAGATGGATTTTTTTCAAAATACGATTAGAATCTTTTGTTCTTCGAAATATGAAGCGACATCGTTCAGTTGCTTCCACAGAGTCAACTTGGGCCTCAACCCGTTTATCTTCGCGATGTGAAAAGCCCAGTACCGAAGGCTTCGCTCAGTATGGTCATCCGTATACGATGAAACTATAGGGGTCATTTCATGATTTACTACTTTAGAGGATGATCAAAACGACGATGTTTAACGGTCGTGTTCTTCAACACTACCAGCAGGCAGCAGACGTCGTCATTCACAACTTCAATCTTCTCTCTCATCGAATCCATCCCCAAATTAGAAACCCTAGAAATCGAAAATGGCATCGCACTCACGCGAAGATTACGTGTACCTCGCCAAGCTCGCCGAGCAAGCCGAGCGCTACGAGGAGATGGTCGAATTCATGGAAAAGGTCTCAAATTCCGTTCCGACAGGCGAAGAGCTCACAGTCGAAGAACGCAATCTCCTCTCCGTTGCTTACAAGAACGTGATCGGAGCGCGTCGTGCTTCGTGGAGAATCATCTCGTCGATTGAGCAGAAGGAAGAGAGCCGTGGAAATGAAGCACACGTGGCTACGATCCGTGAGTATAGGGCGAAGATTGAGAGTGAGCTTTCGTCCATTTGTGAAGGGATTTTGAAGCTGTTGGATGAGAAGTTGATTGCATCGGCTTCTGTTGGTGATTCGAAGGTGTTTTATTTGAAGATGAAAGGTGATTATCATAGGTATTTGGCTGAGTTTAGAACCGGCGATGAGCGCAAGGAAGCTGCTGAAAATACTCTTAATGCCTACAAGGCTGCTCAGGTTTCCATTTATGCTTTAATAATTGATAGGATCGCTTGTTAGCAGTAAAGACTAGGTCTAAGACTTGTTAAGGACTAAGTCCTAGTTAGCAGGTAATTGTTCCTCAGAGATACAAATGCAGCGGAATTACGTCTAATGATTGACTTTATTAATCAATAGACTGTACAAGCACTACAATATCTATACAACAGTGTTTCAAACTATTATACACAGTCACCTTAGCCTGTAGGCTCAAAACCAACAATCGTGACTCTTAGGACAAGTTCCTCTGTCCTGCACGCACTCGATGTACGCTCCGTAACTTCTGAAAATCAACTTTCCGATGATCAGAATGTGCTTGCACCTTGCTTGCGACTCTCTCAGCAATTTTCCAGCAGCCGTGTCAAATTGCAATACCGATTCTTTGGTTTACCCATACGAGTAACCACCTTGTGTAACCGCCGCTTGACACATCACAATCTGCAACTTCCTTTGCATTGTGATTCTTCCAGGTGTCCAGCAGTTGCTCCAGCAGTTGGTTCGACTTATCTGCTCACACTTTTATCAGCATCATGATTCCGTGCATATCTCAGTGTAGTCCTGGTTCATGTCCCGTATGCAGTCTGTCAGGACCACGTCCTCTGCACACTTAATTCAAATATGAGTAATGTGTTGTCATCATCAAAATTCAACATGGGAACCATGTATCAACAATTTCCCCCTTTTTGATGATGACAAACACGTAGGGACAAATAAACTAGGAAATAGGTAAGCGAATCATAAGACTATGACCAACTGAGAAGTCTCTAAGACAAGTTCCCCTAAACCTATGCACAGAAGCATTAATCAGAACAAGAACACACACTTGGTCTTGTTCCCCTAAATCAGTACCCCCTATACTTCTTCCCCCTTTTGGCATCATCAAACAAGGGTCAAAAATATCAACACATAAACCACAAGTATGAAACAGCCAAAATGCACACAAAATAAATTGCACAATAAACTTCGAAATTAAAAGCAATTGTCTTAAATTGCATGGAAGGGGAAATAAAAAGTTCAGACAATAAAGGGATTTATTTGGTAGGGATGAAGGAAGGGATGAGTTCATGATGGTCCAGGTGCTGGCATTCACCATATCAGGGCATTCAGACTCTGTCCTGAACTGCCTTCAGCACCACTTCCTTGAGTTCCTGGAACTCCTTCTTCAAATCCTTCATCTCTGAGGACATCTTCCTCAACTCACCCTTGACCTGACTGATGTTGAAATCCAACTCAGTCAACCTTACTGAGTAATCATCAGGTGGAGGACTAAATCCATCAGAGTCCTCTTCATCAACCCTACCTTCCACAAATGACTTTTCTTCCATTTTGTCCAAGTCCTTTATCCAGCCTTCATCAGAAAATACTAAGCCCATTTTCTTGAAGTCACTCGGATTAAATTTCCTCACCACTGGCACTTCGTCCTCATGGTTCTTATACACTTCATGGTACTGGAGGATTTTCTTCACTATCCGTGCATACCCGACTTGCTTCATCTGGCTTAAATAACCCATCTGATTGATGATCATCTTTGGAAGATTAATTGGCTCTTTCTTCAGGATCTTGTCCATCAACAGAATGTCTTCCAGCTGAACTAGACTGGTCTTCGACCCTCTGGCAGATTTGTGACCATCAATTTGTGAAGGACCTTGACTTTGGCTGACAGATGCTTCGAAGGAACTCTTCCTGGCTTAGCTGTGCCACAAACTCGCTTTTGAACCACATATCTGTCTTCTTCATTCTTCGGCCATTGTCCCTTTACCCATTCCCCATATCCTTTATGAGGAATGTTGAGAATAATTGACAGCTCTTTGCTGGACAGGGTCAGATCCTCTCCTCCAATAACAAAGTCCAGATGGACATTGTTTCCCTTTGCTGATACTGATAACTGAGAATAAAACTCAAAAACTGCAGATGGACTTACCATTTCGTCCATATCGAACAAATTCTCCCACCCTTGATACTCCAGCAGGTCCAAGACCTCGTCTAGTTTCTGCTCCTTCAGAAACCGTACCGAAGACTCCATATCTTCTAATATCTCCTTCTTAGTGGTCTTCTGCTTCTTGACCATTGTAGCATCCTCATCGGTCTCAGAATCATAGACCACATTGCTCTTCCTTTTGATCAGACATGACCTTATCGGCTGGGATTGTCCCCATAGGCCTAGTCTTCTTGGACTGCTTAGGAGTCTTGGCAGTTGCTTGACCTCTTGCTGGACTGATGATTACTACCTCCTCATCACTGGAACTTGGAATGACTTTCCCTTTGCTAAGTCTTTAGCAACCCTTGCTGCTCTTGCAAGGATCTCCTCCTCAGTTTCATCATCATCACTGTTGACTTGGACCGATTTTCCCTTTGCTAAATTCCTAGCAAACTCTGCTGCTTCTTCTATCTCCACAGCAGCACGATTCATATCCTCAGTATTGTCAACATCATCTCCAACATTCCCATCAACCTGCACTTCAACAAACCCATCCACGACCGGGTTTCCCGAACCACCATCTTCATTATCGGTGTTCTCACACTGTCCGCAGCATCATTATCAACAGTACGACCAATCGCAATCAAAATCCTTTGAATAACAGATGCAATATTCTCAGAGTCCTTACCGGAATCCTTCTCGCTTACCACATCGCCGTTCACAACCTCTTGCCATTCGCATTCTCCGATCCGTGCATGTTGTCCTCTACAATCACGGACTCCATCTCCGTCGATTGAGGCGGTGGTGGGACATACACGACCATCGCTCGCGACAGGTCCTCAACCTCTGAGGCAACAATGTTGGCGTGTTGTGTTGTTGGTGTAGGAGCCATTGAGTCGGCGGCTGAGGATTTCGTTTCGTCGATTAGGGTTTCTTTTGAAACTGATTTGCGTTGACCAATACTTTTCGATAATCCTTAAATCCCTTTGTCAAATTCAAAATTCAAACGAAATCAAATCATAACCTCAAAACGATTCGGCTTCCCAAACCGAAATACACGCATCTCATTCCACCTCCCAATCAATTCATTGACTGCGCAGGACTTTGTCTCCTTTTCTGACATGCATTAAACCACTGAGACAGATACCTTTAAATCTGCTCAACTACCAAATCTGGTCATTGTCCTGAACAGGTGAATACTGTACCCAGACCTTATCATGAACTCCACAAGGGACATTGTGATGGTTTGGCTTGACCGTAAGGGTCTATAGTACGAACATCACAATTCAAACACTCATACATTCACACAAAACGTACCTTTTGAGTATTTGGCTAAGGAGGCTGGTACACTTCCTTCATGAGGCTACTGAGGATCAAGATCCGGAAGGTACTTGGCTAAGAAGCAAATACAATCCAAGCAAAACAAGACAATTTCACCTTTAATCAAGAAGTAAAATATGCAACCATTCTATTCACACATAGGCAGATTCACATACTTTAGGATCTATGTATCAATACTAACCCTTATTCTAACCAATCATTGAGGGTTAAGTTTAGAGATACCTCACTAGGTAGAAATCATACCAAGTGCTGTCCTGAACTTCTCGAATGTTTCCCTGCATAAAGCTTTGGTGAATATGTCCGCGACTTGTTCCTCAGTCCTACAAGTTTCCATAGAAACAAGTCCTTTCTCTACACAATCCCTTATAAAATGATGCTTAATCTCAATATGTTTCATTCTACTGTGATGTACCGGATTCTTAGCTACACATATAGCACTAGTATTATCACAATAAATAGGGATATGATCAAAGAAGAGATTGAAATCACTTAGCTGATTCCTTAACCAAAGAAGTTGTGCACAACATGCTCCGGCAGCAACATACTCAGCTTCGGTTGTGGAAAGAGCTACCGAATTCTGCTTCTTGGACCCCCATGATACGAGACAAGATCCAAGGTACTGAGCCATCCCGGACGTTGACTTCCTGTCACATCTGTCCCCGGCATAATCAGCATCAGTGTATCCTTCCAGTGTCAAGGACTTATACCTCGGATACCACAGAACAAGGTTCTTGGTCCCCTTCAAGTACCTCAGGATCCTTTTCACAGCTTTCACGTGTGTTTCTCTCGGATCGGACTGGTACCTGGCACATACACAAACACTGAACATAATGTCAGGTCTACTTGCTGTTAAATACAGTAGTGAACCAATCATTCCTCTATAAAGTGTTGGATCTGCCTTTGGAGAGGTTTCATCCCTGGACAAGGAACTGCTGGTCGAACTTGGAGTAGCAGAGGGCTTTGACTGATCAAGTCCATACTTTTTCACTATCTCGGACAAGTACTTGGCCTGATGTATCTGAGTCCCATTCTCCATCTGCTGAATCTGAAGTCCCAAGAAGTAGGTCAATTCCCCGACCATACTCATCTCAAATTCACTTTCCATAAGCTCAGTGAACTTCTTAACCAATTCATCACTGGTTGACCCGAAAACAATGTCGTCGACATAGACCTGCACTATCAACAGATCCTTCTTTGTCCTCAGAAGAAACAATGTCATTGTCCATGCTCCTTCTATATCCATGAGCTATTAGGAAATCTGACAACCTTTCATACCATGCCCTTGGTGCCTGTTTCAACCCATAAAGTGCTTTGTCAAGAACATAAACATGGTCTGGATGGACTGTGTCCTCAAAACCTGGAGTCTGTTTCACATAAACTTCCTCCTTCAGGTTCCCGTTCAAGAACGCTGTCTTCACGTCCATTTGATGGAGCTTGAATCCATGTTGAACTGAATAAGCAATGAGAAGTCGGATGGCCTCTAACCTTGCCACCGGTGCGAAGGTCTCATCATAATCGATGCCTTCTTGCTGATTATACCCTTGTACAACCAACCGAGCCTTGTTCCGACAATGACTCCCTTCTCATCCTTCTTGTTCCTGAACACCCAACGAGTACCAATCACCTTTCTCTTTTCTGGTCTAGGTACAAGTCTCCAAACCTTATTCCTTTCAAACTGATGCAGCTCTTCTTGCATTGCCTGAACCCAATCTGGATCCTTAAGTGCATCTTCTACCTTCTTTGGCTCAATCAGGGATACAAACGCAGTCTGGACTTGTTCCCCCTGAAACGCTGCATAGCAATAGTAATCCCGAAGTCTGACATTTGGTTGTCTCTCTCTAGGGTTTCTTCTCAACGGAACTACATCTCCAATAACTTCCTCTACTGGATTCTGATCGTTGTTACCATCCTCAGCTACCTGATCCTGATCAGTAACCTGGACTTGTTCCACCTGCCGTTCCTCTGGGACAGGTATCTGAACTGGATTCTCATCAACACCACTTGTGCTGGATTCCGTCGGCAACCTCCTGTACCTCATCAACACCCTCTTGTGCTGGATAACCAATGATTCCTTCAGCATGGAACACATCTGGTCGAGCTAATACAAAGATTTCCTCTGCTGGTTCCTGTTGGACTTGGTCCTCAGCAGGCTTCCTAGGCATGACATTCTCGTCAAAGACCACATGTACGCTTTCCTCCATTTTCTGAGTTTGCTGATTGTACACCTTGTATGCCTTGCTGTGAGCTGAATACCCTACAAATATACCTTCATCACTCCTCGGATCTAGCTTTCCTAGCTGATCCTTCCCGTTGTTGTGAATGAAGCACTTACACCCGAAGACTTTCAAGTGAGAATGTTGGGTTTACGTCCTTTCAACAGCTCATACGGAGTCTTGTTCAGGATTGGTCTCAAATAAGCTCTGTTCAATACATAACAAGCTGTGTTCATTGCCTCCCCAAAACCTCTTAGGCAGGCCACTTTCCAGCAACATAGTCCTGGTCATATCCTCCAGGGTCCTGTTCTTGCGTTCCACTACCCCATTCTGCTGTGGAGTCCTTGGCGCTGAAAAGTTATGATAAACTCCCTGACTGGCACACCAGCTGATGAAATCTGCATTGTCAAACTCAGTACCATGATCTGATCTGATACTTTTAAGTTTCTGACCCAGCATTGTTTCCACAGCCTTGACCCAAACCTCAAACTGATCAAATACCTCAGTCTTGGAAGAAATGAATATTGTCCATGTATATAATAATCATCAACCAAAACGAACACATACTTGTTACCTCCAATGGTCTGAGTCCTCATAGGTCCACACAAGTCCATATGCACTAACTCCAAAGGTCTGCTGGTACTGACTACATTCTTAGGCTGAAATGAGGTCCTGGTCTGCTTGCCTCTAGTACAAGGAACACAAACCTGATCAGGTACATGACTTACTTCTGGTAACCCCGAACCAACTTCCAACCTCTGAAGCTTTTTCATCAACCTGAGATTCACATGACCTAGACGCCTGTGCCATAAACCTGAATCATCTGCCTTTGAAGACAAACATAGATACTCGTCTGGGTCAAAGTCCGGATCAGTCATATATACTCCATTTTCCATGATGCCTTTGAGAAGAATCTTTCCTGTTCTTAGAGACTTCACATAGCACTCATTAGAAGTAAAAACAACTTTATTATTACTATCTTGACAGAGTTGATAAACACTAAGTAAATCAAACTTCAAGTTCCGGACCAAACTAACATTATCTACACTAACTTTCTTATTTAACTTAACCATACCTGTGCCTAGAATTTCACCTTTACTTCTGTTTCCAAAGGTAATTGAACCTCCGGAATGTTGTTGTAGAGAAGAGAAGTAGTCCACCTTTCCAGTCATGTGGCTGGAGCATCCACTGTCTACGTACCATGGACCTGTTCCTCTCTCTACCTGCACAGAAATGATTAGTTCTTACGTACCCAAATTAGCTTAGCCTTTTTGGGTTTCAAGTCAGCACGAAAGTTAACACTAGAAATGTTCTTTGGGGAATTCAAAACATCAGATTTGACAGACTGATTCTGTCCAGTACATGTCCTCTTCTTTGGAAACTTTCTTGCATGACAGTTTTTCCAGAGATGACCTTCCTTTCCACAGTGGTAACAGATTTTCCTCTTTCTGAAATCCACTTTGTTGAACTCAGCAACCTTTTCCTTCTGTTTGTTGAGGTTGATCCCAGCTGGTCTTTGTCCTAGAGCGCTTTTTGCCCAAATATGATATCCTTTACCATATATCCTTGCCTCGTCATGAAGATCCACCTTCACCCGTGGAGTCCTCCTGGGTTCACCAGCACTTGGACCTCTCTTCAGAATAGTCACTTCACCATAACCTAGTCCTGGTTTGGGTTTCTGAACTCTGGAACTGTTCCTTCTAGCCATAGGTTTTTGAACCTGCAAAACAGCTTCTCGTTTTCCAACGAGCTCATTCTGAAGTTGCCGTATCTTGGCAGACTTCTTCTCAATGACAACTTCTTGCTTTTCAACAAGGTTAGACAATTCATCATTCTTATCACAAAGCCTTCTTATAAGAAACATTAAAGTAGAATGTGATGTATATTTAGATGAATCAGAAGAAGAAGAATCTACCTCAGATGCAGATGATTCTTCCTTTGCCATTAAGCAGTAATTCCTTCTGGAAGATCTAGACCCAAACAGACTGTCGAGGTCACTGTCCTCATCTGAATCACCCCAAGTAGCTATCATAGCTTTCTTGTCTTTCTGTTTCTCATCCGGTTTGTCATCCTTTGACTTCTCCTTGTCAGCTTTATCTTCTTTTTCTTTCTACAATCTAGCAAAGTGTCCCTTTTTTGCAATAGAAACACTCATCATCCTTACCGGCGGTGCGTTTGGAAGACGAGTCCTTTGAACCAAGTTTCTTATTTGCGATCTGCAAAGCCTTGGACAACAGTGCCATGTCTGACTTATCATCGGATTTCTCATCGGATTCCTTTTCTTTTCCTTTTCCTTTGCCCTTACCGTTCGAGGACTTAGACTTCTCCTTGTCTTTGTCCTTTTCACTGACCAGTGCTATCTGCTTCCCACCCTTCTGAGGTTCACGTCCCTCAAACTTACATTTCTCTATAAGCATGTTACTTTCCAGCTTTGAGACTAGTTCCTCAAGAGTAATCCTCTTAGTATCAGGGAGAGCAGCTAGGGTCCTTGATATGTTATCCCATGCTGGACTAAGTCCTTGCAGAAAGTGGTGAGTAACTTCCCATTGCTCAAGTTCCTTTCCCAATCTGGACAGTGTAGACAAACTTCCCTGGAACTTAGAATGATAGTCATGAAGCGACTCATCCTTTCCTTGACGAAGGTTATTAAACTTCATCTGAGCGGTAATGATCCTGTTCTTCTTCACATCACCAGAACCTTCATAAATCCTTTTAAGAGCATCCCAAACTTCTGCGGGATCTTTATACATCATGACCTTGTCCAGATCACCAGGTTCGAGTGCAGAATGCAGAACTTTCATAGCCTGCGCATTTTTCTGGAGTTTCTTGTAATCTGCAGTGGTGTAAAAAGCCCTGGGTTTCTCTTTAGTTGGATCAGTATCATCCTGGATGATTTGACGGCCTGTTCAATTATCTGCCAAACTTCTCCGTCCAGTGCGAGGACATGTTCCTCAAACCGAATTGCCCATGACGCATATTCTCCAACCTTCAGCTTTGGTGGAGTAGCAAACGAGTCTCCTGACATACCTGCAATGCTCAACAAGATCTAGAACCAGCGGCTCTGATACCAATTGATAGGATCGCTTGTTAGCAGTAAAGACTAGGTCTAAGACTTGTTAAGGACTAAGACCAGTTAGCAGGTACTTGTTCCTCAGAGATACAAATGCAGCGGAATTACGTCTAATGATTGACTTTATTAATCAATAGACTGTACAAGCACTACAATATCTATACAACAGTGTTTCAAACTATTATACACAGTCACCTTAGCCTGTAGGCTCAAAACCAACAATCGTGACTCTTAGGACAAGTTCCTCTGTCCTGCACGCACTCGATGTACGCTCCGTAACTTCTGAAAATCAACTTTCCGATGATCAGAATGTGCTTGCACCTTGCTTGCGACTCTCTCAGCAATTTTCAGCAGCCGTTCAATTGCAATACCGATTCTTTGGTTTACCCATACGAGTAACCACCTTGTGTAACCGCCGCTTGACACATCACAATCAGCATCACAATCTGCAACTTCCTTTGCATTGTGATTCTTCCAGGTGTCCAGCAGTTGCTCCAGCAGTTTCTTCGACTTATCTCCTTATACTTTTATCAGCATCATGATTCCATGCATATCTCAGTGTAGTCCTGGTTCATGTCCCGTATGCAGCCTGTCAGGACCATGTCCTCTGCACACTTAATTCAAATATGAGTAATGTGTTGTCATCATCAAAAGTCAACATGGGAACCATGTATCAACACAACAGACGTAGTCCAGCCTGCATATACTTCATTTACTACATATAGATCATAATTGATCTGAAATGAGCGAGTGGGAACTCAATGGAAGTGAAATCGAGACGAGCAAATTGGTACAAATTAGGAGAGGAATTAAAAACAGGGACTAAGCAGGATGCAAAAAGAATGCTGGCTGAAGTTTGAATGGAACTACAATAATTACGAAGAGAGTTTGCCATGGAAGAGTTATATGGAATATTAACCAATGGTTTGCAATAAAGAAGGAACTACGTTACAATACAATTTTTGCGGTGTTGCAGCTCCAGGTAAGCAGTTTCCATTCTTTCAGGGTGTGTATAGGGCACACTTTGACATCAACCACGTGACTCAGTTGACTGAAGAAACAAATGGAAGAAAATGGTGCTCTTAGCAAAATTTCAAGAAGTTTAAATTATATTTGGTTCAAAGAATATAGAATGAAATTTTAAGGGAAATAATTTCCCGTTGAAAAATTGGATGGAAAATGTTGTATCTTTGTTTTTGCTCACATTTCCATAGCAAACAAACACAATACTTTTTCCATCCAACTTTCTTTCCATCCCTTATATGTTCCAGGAACCAAATAAGCCATTAAAGAAAATAAAAAGAAGAAAGATAACCTTGTCGCTGAGTCTTCCATCCCTTATTATTTGGCAACCCATATACAGGATCCTCGATCGTATAAGCAGGTCTATACACATTGTTTTGCAAGAGAGGGAGCCTAGCCTGGTCAATATCATCATCACTATCGTAGTACCGCTGGGCCCTTGAGCTTTGAGTATTAGTGCCAACAACATACATAATCCCTGCATGGAGCAGTTACAATTACAATGTAAGATTTGTTCATAAATAAAAAGAAAACATATACTACAAGACATTTTGTGTAACAATGTTTATCCAAGGAATGCCAATTGTAGGAGGACCCATAGAGCATAATCAGATCTGCAGATGTGTACATCAGCAAAACAGTGCTAGATGAAAATAATTACGCAAGAGTGAATGTGATAGAATTGGTGGCCCAGGCAAAAAAACGTTCATCAAAGAAAGGGAGGGAGGTCATCATCAGCGTATAGGACTATAGGTATATGTAGAAACTACAATAGCATAAGAAAAAACGATCCACATGCAAGGAATAGTTTAGTATGCAACTAAAATGGTTACATATTTCCTTAATTTACTTTGTATCATACTGGTTCGAGTAGATTTTTGTTATAGGTTGCAACTAGCTAAGTCACATGATTCAATTCGATCACCGTAAATGATTTTGTAAAATACCTTCATTTATCAAGTAATCACACTGTCAAGTTTACCCAAACACTAAAGCATAACAAACGATCTAGGTCAAGTTGCATTGTATGAGGTTAAAACAAAAAAATCCAGATGGAAATAGTGGGAAAACAATTAACACATTATAGTTGGTTAAAACAGATAGAAAGAAACCTGAACCGAAACAACTGATAAGCCAATCCATTTACAAATCTTGAAGTTTGATCTGACAAAATCTTTGAACTCATTAAAACTCCCGCTGGGATCATCCGGGAAGTCCTGGTGTCAGAAGCAAAGACTCATGAGAAAAGTGAATGAGCATGTCAAAACATGAAAAAAAGAAGAATGAGATAAGGATATACCTCTTCCCAGTTATGATTGACAAATATATCAACCGTCACTGCAGCTTCTACCAGAAATAGCAAGAAGATAAACAGCATATACTGATTAAGTTAAAGGTAACAACGAAATCAAGCTCAACATCAACTACAATCGGTGCAGTAATTGTGTTGTCATAATAACTTATAAATCAAATAGAATGGCAACATTATTTAAATGCTTAATAAATTTTGATGAATGGAGAACATATATTGACTTTAAATCGTTTTAAGGATTCGGAGGCCAGAAGCACAACATTAGCATCATGCTAACAATAAAATAACAGTGTGCAACCTTAGACACACTCATCTAACTACTAAACTATGCAAACATAACCACTTTCTACATAGCGCACAGTGCCCCTTCTTTCTGATCAAGCTTAATACAAAGTCGAGACCATAAAACAAGTATATTAATAATTTCCAAGGATACTATATACAGGCAAACAACCACTAGCGCTGCAGCAACATGCCCAGAGCACGTGATAACACACAATATAACACCAGTGCCTAGAAACGCGTAGATAAACCTGAAACCCGTAACAATAAAACAAACATGAGTAATCTAACTTTTCCGCGCATGTAAACATTTAACTAAAACTAATTCATAAATTTAAAAACAATAAATAATTTTCACATGAACAAAAAATCAACCAATACAAAACAATAGCAAGAGTAAAGAGCGGCATTAATGAAGCTAGGGTTAATAAAAAAATAAAGGAAAGAGGGTTGACCAGGAGCAAGTGAGTCCGGGAAGTCGTCGAAAGGGGAGTCATCAAACGAATAGTCCATGCCCTAATCAACCAGAGTCCGTAAAATATCATCGCCAGGCCAACCATGCCTATAATTGAATTCGCCAATTTCAGGAACGATTGCGTGCAGCTCCTAATAAAGCTCGCCATTCCACCAATTTACGGTGAAGAAGATGAATGTGTTAGGGTTTCAGGAAGAGATTAGTTTTCGTCTCTTCCCGTCCCTTCCGATCTGTCGTTCTTGACGTCGCTGTCACGTATTGATTTTGAAATAAATTTTCACGGATTTATTACTTTTCACGGATTTATTTTCTCAGATTTTATTGCTTTATTTTCTCTGATTTTTTAGGGCTAAAAAGTAAAAATCAAGCTAATTGTATTCGATTATATCTTATTTAAATTTTCTTTTGTATAAAAGGGATTTGGATTTATTTTATAATTGTGCGAGCTCAAAATGTATCAGAAATTTTAAATTAAATCTTAATAAATGAGTTTCTCAGGACTTCAAATGTTTGTGAACGAATTGTCTTAAATAAACTATTAATCAAAAGAATCTGTTTGTTTAGGAAATGGTTCCATGAAAAAACACATATCTAATATCTTGTAAGTCTGAAGGATATCATCTCAACTGTTGATTTTTATCAATTCGATTATTATTATTGATAACGGGCAATCTCTAACTCTTCTAGTTTTTGTTAATTCATTTTAAATTATAATTAAAATCAATTTAATTTCAATCAATTGATTAATCACAATTCAATAATATTAATATAGTAATACACTTCAATTTATTAAAATCAAGACCATTTGATCACGGTTAGACCATTTCGATGATCTTTTTATTATGTCATTTTATTTTGGAGTCCTTT